>JAODAL010029241.1:0-51949 GCA_025379985.1 Phyllomedusa bahiana
GGTGATAATGATTCACTCTAACCAATCACAGATAAGCCAAAATTTTATAGGATTACATTTTAGCCCAAACAAACAGATAACGTTATTACTCATTAGAATATGCTGACCAGTGCATCAAAAAATTGGCAATAACACACAATTTCAATTATTAATCCCTAATGACGTTAGACACAGATCAGATGTTGTACAACTGGAGCACACGGTGACCCAGTATCTCTCATTCTTTTGGGGTTATGTACATCTTATGATTTAAAAGTCAACATATTACATCTATTCAGAATAAAAAGCATATTAGACTCATTAAATGTGGGTTTTAATTTGTATGTGTGTATAAGTCATGATGACCTTTTTATCTAGTGCAAGTGTACTTTGAACTGAGCAGAACAAACTTGGTATGTGTGTTTTATCAAGGTTCAGATCATCTGCTTTGCAAACCTGAATGAATAGCAAAAAGCAAATGTCAGGAACAGATTCATTACAATGGCTGACAGTTCTTAAAAAATGGTTGCCTTAATTATCAATTCATATGACAGTTATCACTATTCCACTTCACACTACAAGAGCTGCCACGCACCATATACCAAGAGATCCCTTCCACGCTCACAATATACCCGAGTACACAGAATTGTACAGGACCCGGAGATACGTAATAGACGACTACAAGAGATGACCACTAAATTCAGGGAACGCGGTTATCCACCATCCCTTCTTGAACATAATCTCGCATCCACTACTACTATGACCTCACGGACTCCCACTGAACCTAGACCACGTATTCCTCTAGTCCTAAAATATCACCCTTTTTCACACAAAATACACGACATTGTTCGGAAACATTGGACAATACTTTCCCACTCATATCCCCAAATAACAGAATTCCAACAGCCACCCTTACAATGTTACAAAAGGAACAGGAATATAAGGGACCATTTGGTTAAAGCAGATTTCGGTTCTACAAAACCACGTACAAGACAGACTACTCTTTCCACCACTAGACGAGGTACCTTTCCGTGCCTCGGATGTGCCCAGTGCTCCTCCGTTACAAAGGGTGAATACTTCACACACCCTTTGACTGGCCAAAAATACCTCATTAAAGGCTTTTTCACTTGCAGATCCAGCTATGTTATCTATTTATTGAAATGCCCGTGCGGTTTGGCATATGTAGGCCAAACCTCCCAACAAGTTAAGGATAGAATTTCTAAACATAAATCCACCATAAGATGCAAAGAAACTTTATTACCTATACCATCTCATTTCTTACAACACCACCATCAACCCTCACAATTGAGATTTCAGGTCATTGAACATGTTCCTCCGCCACGTAGAGGTGGTAATCGTATCGCCATCCTACTCCAAAGAGAAAGATTTTGGATTCATACTTTATGTACATTGGAACCTTCCGGCTTGAACTGTGAATATGATGTAAAATATTGATCTCTGTAGTTGTACGTCATGTATTATGATCTCGTCTCTTCCATTTATTATACATGCATTCGGATTATTTCTACTATTACCTCATTCATCATGTCCAGTTTGAGTGGTCTTCTATGTATGTTATCACTGCTCCCATGAGCATATCTAGCTACTTTAATTGATTGTATGACCTATTTCACTTGGATTAATATCCATCATTATCCGCTATTTATTACTAATTATTTTGAATCATCTACAAGTGTGTAATTAGATTTGTTACATCATATATACGTTGGATTCATTATATTATATATTATGTTCCTTATTAGTATTTTCACTTTTATGTATTGACTGTTTCTCTCTCTTACAGATCAAATGATCCCTAATCTCCTCATGGTAATTTTTATCTTCAGATTTCCTATTCTTATTGTATCCCCTTTCTACTCACTATTCCCTTGTCTTTGGATTGTCTTCCCCTATATATATATTCATTATATATATTCTCTATATTCTCCTATTTGTCTATCTCTCAGTAATTTCATCCTCCTCATCTTTCAAACTTCTCACCACTACACAGTTTTGCCAACATCTCTCACACTCTTCATCATTTTCCAGTATTCGTTTCTATCAGTTACTTACTCTACTATTTACTCTCCAATTTACTCTCCTATAACCCTTCAACTGTTACTTATCTATATATCTTTTCAGTATTTCACCTTTATGTATCTACTTCTAGCACGCTTGTTTCACCCATTATCGCTCCGACTTACTTCTCCATGTGCATGCGCGACTCTCTAGCGCACGCGCAGTGTCCTATTATTTGCCCTTTCCCTCTCTAGTCTCTTTATCCTCTCTGCGCAGACGCGGCTTCCCGCGCATGCGCGGGTGCTATATCCGGACGCCGATGCAGCCGGTCATTCACCGGCACAGCATCGCAGCCTCCGGACGTCACGCTATTCCCTCCTACTCCTAGGTAAGTCGTTTATTTCCTCTCTAGGACTCCTTTTTAGACTATTGTGTTTCTTTTATTCACATACAGCCGATTTTACTCTCTCCCACAGCTCTCAGCAGCTTATACCTGGGTTTCCCAAGCGTGCAATTGGAGCCTGTGATATTCCCCCTCTCACCCTCTCTTTTGGTATTTACTTTTGTTTGCTATAATATCCTTATTATTCTACCCTACTTATATGCCTTACCCACTATGTTTATCCTGTTTTATTTTAGGGTACATGCTTATACCCTTTCCTTATCCACAAATTCCATATACCATTCATCCCCTTAGTGGGTAAGACTACTTATATATATTTTTTTATATTTTGTTATATATTTTTTTATATATATATTTTTTTTATATATATATTTTTTCTTACATCCTGTCTCTTCCCTATTTATCGCTCGTCCTTCATTCATCATAAACTTTCACTATCTTCTGTTCATCTTACCTACCTCCTTTCTCTTACCTTCATCTTCTTACTTTACTGCCAGTATTATCATTATTATCTCTATTTTCACCTACTCACTATCTTTGTTCCTTTACAGATGTCTCTTGATAAAGGCTTACGCCGAAACGTCGTCCATAATTAGACATCCACTATCATTGTACAACACTGGGTTGATTATGTCTTTTGAACTTTGTGCATCCCCTTTCTTTACCATTTAATATGCTGTGCCTGTATATATGTAAATAATAAACCCCTCTTTCTTGCATGACAACTACTTGTCTGGTGTGCAGTGGATATACATATTTAAATCATTGCGGAGAGCCGTCCACAGCTCCTGACCGGTGTGTGGACGGTCTCCAAGGCAGATTAATTTCAACATGGCCTGGTGTCTCTGGGCACGTGATGCCACCAGAGGACCTTGGGGGAAAGAGCCCTGCACCATCCCTGCGGTTTTGAAGAGCGTGCGCCGAGCCTGAGAGCCACCGTCACCCCCAGAGACATCCACCCAGCTCACCCAGTGAGCTGTCACAGAGATATAGCGGCCTTGTCGGTGGTGAGATGGACTTTTCCGGACACAGATGCAGACAACGCGCTTGAAATTATAGATGACACGTGGCTGGCCAGGGCAGGGACGGCTTTTCTGGCAAAGAAATGCCTGCTTGGCATCTGGTATTGGGGCAGGCGAGGGCCATGACGTGGCGGAACCCATCTGTGTCCACCAGACGGAAAGGCAACTTTTCCAAGGCCAAAAGCCTGGCAATGCCGACATTCAGGCTTTTGGCTTTGGGATGGTTTGGGTTAAAGTGTTTCTTCTGCTCCCAAACCTGGAAGACAGAAGGCTGGCTGCTAGACTGGCCGCTGTACGCATGCAGGTCGTCAAACTGGCGGAAGGAGAAGGGGTAGGATGGGTCTCTGGTGGTGCTGGTGGTACTCGGGCGACGGTGGAGGCTGAAGCAGAGGCTGATCCCTGATCATGACTCTGAGAGACATGGGCAGCTGAGAACGCTTGGTGGTGGTGGGAGAGGAGGAGGCGGAGACAGAGGGTGTGACAGTGGTTGGAGGCCCGGCGTCGGTCTGGCCTTTTTTGGCCAAGTGGTCCCTCCATTTCAACTCATGCATTCGCTGCATGTGACTAGACATGTTGGTGGTGGTTAACCACTTAAGGTTCTTGCCTCTACTTATGCGTTTACGGCAAAGGCGGCATATGACATCGCTGGGTGAATCAGAGGCTTGCTCAAAGAATGCCCAGGCTTGAGAGGTCCTGGACCTTTTTGACGGCGATAAGCGAGGAGCGGGGTTTGCGCTGACCGTGGCTGGCAAAAATCATATCAGCGACTTCTGTCGACCGCCCTCTCCCTTTTGAGGCGGGACCCGTATTGACACTACCCCATCGTCTTCCTCCTCGTCCACTGATGAAGCGCTCACAAGCAAATTCTGCGAAAAGACCAGATGGATCCGCAATGTCGTCATCATCATCATCATCAACACAGGTGACTTGGTCGTCCTTACTTTCTGCATCCAGGAGCTGCGGGCTACAAGCAAGGGGCACTGCAAGGCGTTGCCGACTGCCCGGGATTTTTGCCGATTGACCGGCTTCCTTCACCTCCTCTGATGGCATCAGTAACTGGGCATCAGAGTAGACTAAATTATCCTCTTGATCTTTTAACATGCCTTCTGACCCCAACCACATTTTGTCATCAAAGAGGTCTTCAGATAATGGATTATCCACAGTGGTGGGTACACGAGTTGACATTTGGGCTGCTTCATGTTGGACGGATGCTGATGATGCTGATGACGACATTTGTGGCCGTGACTGGGAGGACGAGGAGGTAAGACTGCTAGATGCAGTTTGCATTAACCACTGAAGGACAGATTGGCGACGATGTTCGTTACTTAGATTCACAGGGCCCTGACCCAGCGATGACAGGCCTGACGGTCCTGCAACTGACGATCCGCTGGCATGCGTGTTGTCGCCAGCACTGGAAGGAGCACCTTCTCTCGTACCTCTACCTCCATGTGCTAACCCCCTCTTTGCTCGCTTACCACCTGCATTTCGCTCCATGTTCAGAAATATAAAAATTTGAGAAGGTATGGAATAGTTTTGGAAAGTCTCTTATTAAAAGACGGCAAATCACAGCTATTCTCAAATCCCTCTAATCAAAACAAAATTGCTGGATTCAAATTTAACTGCAAGGTGTCTATCAACAAATCTGGACTGGGCAAAAGTCCAAAAACACGTATCTGTTATGTTTTCGTATAATACACGGTATTTTTTGCACCTTTCAATTCACCTGTGGTGACTATAGAATTGCTGTTTTAAGATTTACGTGGATGCTGCGTCAATAAACAAAGCTGGGTGCGCAAAAGTCAAAAAAACACGTATCTGTTATGTTTTCGTATAATACACGGTTTTTTTGCACCTTTCAATTCACCTGTGGTGACTATAGAATTGCTGTTTTAAGATTTACGTGGATGCTGCGACAAAGAACAAAGATCGTAGCTCAAAAGTCAAAAAACAAGAATCTGTTATGATTTCGGATGATACACGTATTTTTGGCAACAAACAACCTGTGCTGACTACAAGATTGCTGGATTGTAATTTAACTGCAAGGTGGATATATCAACACAGGTGGAAGTGGTAAAATTCAAAATGAACACCTATCTGAAATGTATCCTGATAATAAAAGTGGAGTTTTGCACCTAACAAAGAGACCTGCAGTTACTAGAAATGATGTGTTATCCAATATAAGTTCAGGCTTCCCAATATCCAGGAAATATTTCAATAGCAAACTGTTAATAATAAATATATTGCAGTGCAATGTCTACACTAAGTCTTGGTGAACTTTATCCAGTGCTCTTTATAGATAGAGCTTGTCTGTGTTCGCCCGCGGCCCCCCCTCCCCCGCTCCCCCCGTGACTTTACAGCAGTAGATGCTGATTTAAAATTCTCTAGCTAACTACATAAACTCTTCCAATCTACAATCTAAATAAATTGGAAGGATAATAGCTAATATTAGATTTTTCTCTTTCCAGAAATATAATAATTTAGATGAACTGTTTGGCCACAGGCAGAGCGCACGTCCTATTCCTATGAGATGCTGAGAGACACTAAGGCTGAACAGGAAACGCTGTTCTATGTAATACGAGGTCATGTGATTTTTCCAGCCAATCGCAACCATACACATCCCAGTCATGACGTCGCACACACATCTCACCCTGCTCTATTCTGTAATCTGATTTGCTGGCCGCCAAAATTACAGGAAGCGCTGAAAAGGCGCGATCTTAATAGATGATGCACAGATTTTAACCTTAATTATCGCATGATCTGAAAATTTCGATCACCATAAAAACCTTGCCGATTTCAACTTTGTCGATAAAAATCGCTCAACACTAGTCACGAGTCATTCACGTTTCTGCAAATTGCTCAACTTGGTCTCCTGGCACTACTGATGGTCAACTCTCACGCAAGGCTTTGTGACTGCTTGTCCTAACTGCGCCTGTAACAAGAGCTCCCATTCGAAGACCACTGGTCTCCTATAACGTCCACCAGTGCCTAAAACTCCTTGAACCCACATTGCTATGGGCTTTGTTACCAATGTACCACTCTCCTCAGGCTGCTCTGTGATCCAGGTGGTTGTGGATTGCTTTTCAAAGATTGTCTGATTTATCCCTCTTTCTGGTCTTAACTCCTTAACGACCGCCCACCGTCTTTTGGCGTCGGGCATTTCAGGTCGTTTGTCTACAGCGATGTCTTTTGGCGTTGCTGCAGACATCGGAGTTTGCTACGCAGCCCTGTTCCCAGCGCAGCTCCTGCAAGCACCGGTGGGGCGGGGGAAACCTCCACTCCCCGGAGCTTGAACTCATTGCTTGCTGCGGATCGTCACCGCAGAGCAATCAAAGGGTTTTCCGGCTCTGTCGAGTGACCCGACAGAGCCCGGGGAACGTCTACACAGTCAGCCCTGGAGACCTAGAGTGGCCCCAGGGCTGTCTGTGTAAGAAGCCAGTGATCAGGCCAGCCTGTGTGCTGTCCTGATCACTGCCTGTGTCAGATTGACACAGATTATAATGTATTAGCATATATGAATATGCTAATAAATTACTAAGTGTAAAAAAAGTAAAACAGTTCTCCCTTCATGGGAAAAAAAAACGTAAAAAAAACGTAAAAAAACATAAAAAGTATAAAAAAAAAGAATAAAAAATAAATAATAAAATAAATATTTAATACAAAATAATTGTGCATACATCACACACAAAAAAAAACTACACATATTAGGTATCCACACGACCGTTATAACCTGTAGAATTAATCTAACAAGTTAAGTGTGAAATGTGAATGGTGTAAAAAAAATTTAAAAAATAAAATAAAAATTCTGCAATTATATATAAGTGAACTTAAACTGTTTCCCCATAAAGTACAACTCATCTCGAATAAAACAAGGCCTCATACAACTGCGTCATTGAAAAAATAAAAAAGTTACAACTGTTGAAACGCAAGGAGGCAAAAAACAAAAAAAAAAAAAATTCTGGTCATGAACTATTTTTCAGGCCTGGGGCTTAAGGGGTTAAATCTGCAACTGACTTGGCATTTCTCTTTCTTCTCTATATGTTCCATTTGCACCCATTTCTGGTGTGCACTTTTTTCCAAGTTTCAAATTAAGCTTGACCTTTCCTTGACATACCATTCCCATACTAATAGCTGGGTAGAATGTATGAACAAGATACCGGGATACTATCTTCACCACTTTATATCTACAAGGCAAGATGAGTTGGTGGCCTTGCTAACCTGGGATGAATTTGCATATAACAGTCATTCCAGTGAGTCCTAGAAGGGTACTCCCTTCCACATAGTCTTTGGCCAGTGCAGATGTTCAGACGGTCAATTTGCAGTTATGCAACTTCCAGCCTATATGGCAAAAAGCCTATCAAAGTCTTCTTCAGTCCTCTATCCGAATCAAAAAGCAGGCCGACATGAAACGTATCCTGCACAAGGTCTTGCTCTCTGCAAGAAACAGATGCCTGTGGGTACCTGAAGCTGGCACCTTGTTACCTCGGTCCCGTCTCTATACTCTGACAAGTAAACCCAGTCGCGTACAAACTCTTCCTTCTCCATCTCTCGGTATCCCCAATATCTTCCATTTGTCCCTTCTCAAACCTCTAATCCTTAACTAGTACTCTCACAAGACGATTATCCCTTCCACCATCCTTATGGCTGAGGACACTAACAAGATCAAAGAGATCCTGGACATGAAGCACTCTTGGAGCAAGGTCTACTGTCTCATTGATTTTCCAACCACCTCATAAGATATTGAACACACAGTCTCCAACCACTGTGATAACGAAAACAACAAACCAAAAGACAATGGACAATGCACATCCATGCTCTGCCTATTCCTCTTCTTCTTCTTAGACACATCAAGTCACCCCTGTACCTTTAACCAAAAAACAATTGCCAACACCTGACAGGAAATACTCACAAAAGAAACCTCATTACTAAAACACAAACCGATGAAAAAATAACAGCACGAGCAAAAATTCTTCATCCAAGTGGCAACCACTGACTTGAACCACCAAGTCTTCCCAACCTTCCCAAACTCTAGAATGTGTCTGCCAAATCCCCATGCTTACTGACCAACAGAACAAAGAAACCACTTCTCCCAAACCATGATCCAGAAACACTCTGAGAAGGCTCAACCCTATTGCTCCACTTCCGGCGCCAACTCATAAAATCTGTCCCACTAAAAACGAGAATGAGCATCAGGCAGAAAATGTTTTAACACTAGGGACATGAACAGCCACAAAATGAGAAGTAAGTGAGAATTATGCAAGTATTACACCTAGAGATGGGCGAATTGATTCAAACAAAGTGGACTTTGTTTAGAATTTCAGGAAAACTTTGGTTCTGAACGAAGTCGAAGTTTGGGGTAATTCGCGGGAATGAAACGTGTTTTTAATTGATAAAATGGCCGCAAGCACATGAGGCAAAGAACTCTAGGAGGAAAAAAGGAACATCCTCAATGACATGTGCAGAGATGAAGCCAATCAGAGACCGGCGGGATTCTGTGACGTCACCGCACTATATAAGTCCGGACACGACACTGGCAGCTCACACTCCTCTCTGTGTGCTGTGCTGTAGCTGCAGTAGCTGAGATCTCACACCAAAGAAATTAGATTTTAACAGCAATTTTTGGGGGGAGTGTCACAGCTGACACTCCGTTCTTATTCTGATTTTGTGGGGTATTGTAATTGAAGTCCAGTGTGGGTCCAGTTCTGCTGCATATATGTTTTACTGCCATCTGGTCAGTTCTGGAGCACATTGAATATCCAAGGGTTGTCTAAGCCTTTTTTTGCTTTTGTATTCTGTAAAACAAACGGTGTTTTAACACGCCACATACCAGTTGATTTTTTGCTGCTCATTTATTTTGCGCAATTTATATCCAAGGGTTCATTAAGCGTGTTTGTGCTATTGTAGTCAGTAAAAGAAACAGTGCTTTTCAAAGCCAAAGACAAAAATTTTCCTATTGATTCCTGTAGCATAATTTATATCCAAAGGTTAATTAAGCGTGTTTCTGCTTTTGTAGTCACTAAAAGAAACGGCGTTTTAACACGCCACGTACCAGTTAATTTTTTGCTGCTCATTTCTTTTGGCAATTTATATCCAAGGGTTACCTAAGCCTGTTAGTGGGTTCATTTGGAGTCAAATACAGGGGGCAACATGTATGAAGCTCGCCGCGTCGGAGCGCACGTTTTCGAGCACTTGAACATGAAAGCTGCGCCTCATGCATGTCGGCGCCCGAGGTGCGCTCATACATGCAGTGAAAAGTTCCCTGCGCCTCGCCAGTGTGTGAGGCGCAGTGCGGGCCTTAGGCGCAGAAGGACTGCGCCTAACATGTATTCCAATTTGAGACAGGCTGGAAAACAGCGAGAAATCATTAAACATCAGGGGCAGAACTACCGTGGTAGCAGACGTAGCACCTGCCCCGGGGCCCGGAGCCTTAGGGCGCCCGGTGAAGCTGCTACCACATCTGCTACCTCCGGTAGTTCTGCTCCTGCGGCCGCCGGCAGTGAACATACCAGTTCACTGCCGACGGACACGGAGCTGCGGGACCCGGCACTTCCTGCCTCTCAACACCCGGGCCCCCCGGCCCGAGCGTTCAGACGCAGGACCGCCCAGTGTCAGCAGAGCGGAGCCGCGTGCACTCTGCCCTGCTGCTCTGCCTGCTAGGCGCCGGCCCACATTGCTGACGTGGACTGCGCGATGAAATCATATCATCGCGCAGCCCGCGCCGAGCACAGACTGCCCGGGAGAAGAACTACGAGGGAGCGTGAGGCTGGTGAGTGATTTATTTATTTTAACATTAATGAAGCCCACCTACCTGTCTATATGGCCCCCACCTGCCTGTCTATATGGCCCCCACCTGGCGGGCTATATGGACCCCACCTGCCTGTCTATATGACCCCCACCTGCCTGTCTATATGGCCCCCACCTGCCTGTCTATATGGCCCCTCCCTGCCTATCTATATGGCCCCCACCTGCCTGCCTATATGGCCCCCACCTGCCTGCCTATATGACCCCCACCTGCCTGCCTATATGACCCCCTGCCTGCCTATATGACCCCCACCTGCCTGCCTATATGACCCCCACCTGCCTGTCTATATGACCCCCACCTGCCTGCCTATATGAACCCCCCCTGCCTGCCTATATGAACCCCCCCGCCTGCCTATATGGGGTCCTACAACCTGTCCTTAGCCCCCTGCCAGCCTATATGGGCCCCTATTATCCGCCCTAAGCCCCCTGCCTGTCTATATGGAGACCCTATAACCTGCCCTCAGCCCCCTTCTGCCTGTATTGGGCCCTTATAGCCTACCCTAAGGCCTACCTGTATTGGGTCCTTATAGCCTACCCTAATCCCTGGCTGTATGGGGCCCCTATAGACTACCATATACCCTGTCTGCCTGTATTGGGCCCCTATAGCCTACCCTATGCCCTGCCTTCCTACCTATATGGCCCCTATACCCTGCCTGACTATCTATATGGGGCCCTATAGCTACCTAAACTCTGCCTGCCTAAATGGATCCCATATAGCCTGGGGGTCAGGGAGTGAGGTGCTGGAAAAGTGAGGATTCTAATATATTTGCATCTAAATCTGCAGGGATGAGTGGTCGGGAGACGTCATGGCGGTCTGGACCAGATGCAGAACAAAAGGGAAAGTCAACGACTCTGTAGAGAAACATCAATTGTAAGTCACAAGATGTAACTGTGCTATAATCACTTATATGTCTGCAGAGTCTGTGTACACTGGTGTCTACCACTACATGGACACTGTATGGTGGTTATATACAATCTGCAGAGCCTGTGTACACTAGTATATGCCACTATATGGCGGAACTATTGGTCTTTATGTACTGATCAGTAATAGTGTAGGGGTATTATTTAGTCACAATGTTGTGGTAATTTGTGATCGTGTTCTGGCGGTAAAATCAGGTTCCTATGTAATAGCGTTATTGGTAATGTTGGTCTTGGCATAGTGGGATTTATTTTATAGCAGTATGATAGTGATATCTATGGTGAGGTATTTGCCCCTTGTAGTATCTAGTAACTGCATGTCCCGGTAAATGTTCCTGGTCGGGGGGGTGGTTGGGGGTGAAGGTTGGGGGGGCAGGGAGGGGGCCCCATCCAAAAGTTTGCTATAGGGCCCAGGCTTCTCTAGTTAAAACCCCGTTAAACATGTTAGTGAATAGCAAAAAGAGTTGTCTTTCAAATGAATGAATGAATAAAGTGAAAAATCAAAGCGGTCTAAAAGCGAATAAATGTAGTGAAAAAGTGGATCATTTAAAATTAAAGGGAAAATATATACGATTGCTCAAGAAATAAATCTCAGCTCTCAGCTCCGTGAGGCATGGAGTATGAATAAAAAAAAACGTTTTTATTACGTGTGAAACATTATCTGAAAAAGAGCTAAAACCTTCTAAAAAAATACATAAATAAAATCACTTTCCAAAAATCAAGAACGGCGCAACATCAGGAATTTGGATATTGGAAACTGCCGGGAAATACAGTAATTCAAATTTGTAAGCGTTTCTCATTGTCGGCATAAAACAGCCAATCAGAATAGGAGCGTCTTTGACCCATCATAACCGAGGGAGAAGTAGTGACCCATCAAATGCAAAGGGGGGACAGTTCAAACTACAGTAAAAGGCAGACAAGAGCTGATGGTTGGCGCGAGCGGGGGCTTGGCTATCCCGGCCAATCAGAATAGGAGCGGCAGTGAGCCATTATAACCTATGGAGAAGTATTGACCAATCAAATGCAAAAGCGGGACAGTTCAAAATACTGTAAAAAAGGCAGAAAAGAGCTGATTGGTTGAACGAGCGGGGGCTTGGCTATCCCGGCCAATCAGAGCGTGAGCTACTTTGTCCCATTGTAGTCTATGGAGAGATCAGGGCAATGAAATCTCGGCTCTCAGCTCCGTGAGGCATGGAGTATGATTTAAAAAATAGTTTTTATTAGGTGTAAAATATTATCTGAAAAAGAGCTCAAACCTTCTAAAAACATAAATTAATCAAATCAGTAACAACGCGTTTGTCGCCGTCACCGGCGCGACATCAGGAATTGGGATTTGGAAAACTGCCGGGAAATACAGTAATTCAAATTCTGTAAGCGCTTCTTATTGGTCGGCAGAAACCAGCCAATCAGAATAGGAGCGACAGTGAACCATTATAACCTATGTAGAAGTATTGACCAATCAAATGAAAAGGCGGACAGTTCAAAATACAGTAAAAAAGGCAGAAAAGAGCTGATTGGTTGAGCCCAGGCGACAGATATGAATCCACCAATCATATGTAGTGCGTCTATTTTGAGTGGAGAAGAGCGTGATAGAAGGGCACCCTAAAAGTTATTACTGTCTATGGGAAATATTCTGGTACTGTGATTGGTTGAGGGGAAGAGGGGCTCGTCCTGCTTAACCAATCAGCGGGTGAGCTACTTATCACATAGAGTACTATGGGGAAAAGAAATGCAGAGCAAGCTCTGTTTGTGATTGGCTAAGTTAAAAGAGGTGCGATTATTTGGGCCAATGGGAGACGAGCGACGCTCTTATGGGTGTTCTAATGCAATCTATAATAAAACTGTACATGGCAGAAATCAAATGATAAGACTCACGAAGTTGTACCGATCTGTATATAAAATGAAGAATAATATGGGGGTAACGAAAATAAACAAATAAAAATGAATTCAATGAATTCATTTTTATTTCTTTATTTTCGTTAGCCAATGATCAATAATATGGGTGTAACGAAAATAAAGAAATAAAAATGAACTAATTGAATTCATTTTTATTTGTTTATTTCCGTTACCCCCTCGCCCTGCATTTCTTTTCCCCATATAACACTTTGAGATAAGTAGCTCACCCGCTGATTGGCTAAACAGGACGAGCCCCTCTTCCCTTTAACCAATCACAGTACTAGAATATTTCCCATAGACAGTAATAACTTTTAGGGCGCCCTTCTATTGCGCCCTTCTTGCTCCACTCAAAATAGACGCTCTACATATCTGCCGCCTGGGCTCAACCAATCAGCTCTTTTCTGCCATTTTTACTGTATTTTGAACTGACCGCCTTTTCATTTGAGTGGTCAATACTTCTCCATAGGTTATAATGGTTCACTGTCGCTCCTATTCTGGTTTGCTGGTTTCTGCCGACCAATGAGAAGCGCTTACAGAATTTGAATTACTGTATTTCCCGGCAATTTCCGATATCCCAATTCCTGATGTCGCGCCGGTGACGGCGACAAACGCGTTGTTAGGGATTTGATTAATTTATGTTTTTAGAAGGTTTAAGCTCTTTTTCAGATAATGTTTTACATCTAAAAAACAATTTTTTTAATCATACTCCATGCTTCACGGAGCTGAGAGCTGAAATTTCATTGCCCCAATCTCTCCATAGACTACAATGGGACAAAGTAGCTGATTGGCCGGGAAAGCCAAGCCCCTGCTCTTCAACCAATCAGCTCTTTTCTGCCTTTTTTACTGTATTTTGAACTGTCCGCCTTTGCATTTGATTGGTCAATACTACTCCATAGCTTATAATGGGTCACTGTCGCTCGTATTCTGATTGGCCGGGATTGCCAAGCCCCCACTAGCTCAACCAATCAGCTCTTTTCTGCCTTTTTTTACTGTATTTTGAACTGTCCCGCCTTTGCATTTGATTGGTCAATACTACTCCGTAGCTTATAATGGGTCACTTTCACTCGTATTCTGATTGGTTGGTTTCTGCCGACCAATGAGAAGCGCTTGCAGAATTTTAATTACTGTATTTCCCGGCAATTTCCAACATCCTAATTCCTGATGTTGTACCGTTCTTGATTTTTGGAAAGTGATTTTATTTATGTATTTTTTTAGAAGGTTTGAGCTCTTTTTCTGTTAATGTTTTACACCTAATAAAAAAGATTTTTGGATTCATACTCCATGCCTCACGGAGCTGAGCGCTGAGATGTATTTCTTTTGCGATCTTATATATTTTTCCGCTCATATTAGGTTCTCGCTTCACTTCGCCTTCTCCGGCTCATTTAGACCACGTTCAACTAGGTCTGCCTGTCGGAGCTGGCGAGCGCTGCAATTCACCGCACTTTGCCGACCCGCGATCATGCATGCCTTGAAGTATTCGAATGTTCCGCGTCCCGCCCCAGAACGCCCACACCGCACCCATTGCACACCCCTTCATGTTAGGCGCATGCGAAAGTGGCAAAGGTTGCGCCTAACACCGCATCACTGCGTCCGACAGGGGAATCGTATCGGTGAGGCGCCGTTTTCACCAGAAAACAGGCGCAACTCCCGATCATACATGTCGCCCAGGGTGTGTATTTATCATATACAGATATCTTCATTTAACAGAGTCTGTAAATTTTAGAACAAACAGTATGTCAGACAGAGAGGTGGCAGGCTCTTCACATGCGAGTGGCAGTGGCACAAACATTCCTGGAGGAGGCACAGATCGCAGCATAGTAAGGGGATGTCACAGCAGGGGTCACTCAGTGAGGCCAGAACTGCCGGTGTCATTTAGCGCCCGTGTGTTGACCAGCAACCCAAGGGTTCTTGATTGGTTGACTAGGCCATCCACTTCCTCCCAGATGACATCTGACAACCTCAGCCAAGAGTCGGTGGGAACGTCAGACACAACCCTTAGCTGGCATGGCCCGGGAACAGCTCAGCGGCTCTCACCTGTCCTCAACCCTGCCTCTGTCCCGTCCGTTTCCCTCAGCCAGAGATCTACTATGTGGTCTGGGCACAGTGCCACTATACAGCGAAGATGAACAATTTGAGGACAGTCAGCAGTTACTTGGCAGCGAAGAAATGGGGATGATAACCCCTGCTTCTTGCAGTAGGCGTCATGGATGTGGAGAGTGGCATGGGAAGTCATGTTGTGAGGGATCAGCCTCTGCATACCAAGACCGTTGAGGAGGACAGCCGTGAAGATCAAACAATAATTGATGATGATTTAACCGACCGCACTTGGGAACCGGCTGAAGCAAGGGCTTCATCATCCTCAGGAGAAGAGGGCGTCAGCTTGCGCGTCAGGCAGCGGTGCAGCCAGCAAATGGGTAGTGTGGCCGTGAGTCATCAGGGTTGCAGCAGTGCGAGGTCGGGAGCCAAACAGCCACGGGGAAGAAGACCCGCTTCGTAGGTCCAAGAAAGTAGCAGCACAGGGGCTCTGTGAGGCAGCGGCGGTAGTAGTCTCTCAGTGCAGAGCGTTGGTGGTAAAATCTCCTACTCGGCGGTGTGGCAGTTCTTTGCTAAGACACCAGAGGAGCCGAATATGGGTATATGTAGAATCCGTGGGCAGAAAGTGAAGTGTAGCCAGGGAGCTAACGTTGGCACCACGGCCCTGCGTCAACACATGCAGCGTCACCATCCGGTGGCTTGGGAGAAACGTGGCTCAGAAGTGGTGGTCCATCCTGCCACCTCAGTAACAGCAGCAGCAGCAGCGCCCAGTGGCGCTCATACCATTTCAGCCAGTCAAGGCTCCACCACCTCTGCAGAAGGGAGCTGTTTCTCTTTGCCATCATCTCCCGGTCCAGATGCTTCTGCTCCTCGCTACTCATGGCGCCAGCAGTAGTTCAATGAGGCGATTGCAAAGAGACAACAGTATGCGTCGAAAAATCCCAAGGTGCAGAAGCTGACCGTGCTCCTGTCCATGTTGTTGGTACTGCAGTCCCTCCCTTTCCAAATGGTGGACTCTGCACCATTCAGAGAATTAATGGCCTGTACCGAACCGAGGTGAAGAGTTCCAAGCCGTTATTTATTTTCCAAAAAGGCAGTACCAGCCCTTCACAAATATGTAGAACAGAAGGTGGGCCAGTCCTTGAGCTTATCAGTTTGTTCCAAGTGGCACGGCAGCGCGGACGTGTGGAGCTGTATGTATGGTCAGGGCCAGTACATGTCCTTTACGGCCCACCGGGTTAATGTGCTTCCTGCCCAGTCACACCAACAACTTGGACAGGAGACGGCGCTTTCTCCTCCACGTTGTCAAACTGCTGCTCTTGCGCCAATGTCTGTCTCCTCCACCACCACCACCATCATCTCAGCCTCCACAAGTGCTGCTCCATCATACCACATGTGTAGGGCACAGCGGTGTCCCGCAGTTCTACACCTGGTTTGCCTCAGCGAATGAAGTCACACAGGGGAGGGACTGCTCCACGTCATGCAGCAAGAAATCGATGTGTGGCTTTCTCCACGACAACTGCAAATCGGAACCATGGTGACGGACAATAGGAGGAACATGGTGTCCGTGTTGCACCGAGGAGGGATGGTCCATGTGCCCTGCATGGCGCACATGTTCAATCTGGTTGTGAAAAGGTTCCTGAAGTCTTCCACCGATCTTCAGAAGACTGAAAATGTCCAGGAAACTGTGCATGCACTTCATACATTCCTACATAGCCAGGCATACCCTTCTCAAGTTGAAGCGGCAGAACGGCCTCCCCCAACACATGCTGATATGCGATGTTTCCACCCGTTAGAATTCCAGCCTGCACATGTTGGACCGAAGGTATGAACAGAGAAAGGCCATTAACGATTGATGATCCAGGCGGACAGGAGTACTCCCCTGTGTAACTTTGATGTCAGCCAGTGGCAGCTCATGCGTGACGCCTACCGTTTTCTGAGGCCATTTGAGAAGGCGACTTTATTTGTCAGTCGCCAGGACTACGGGATGAATAACGTCATTCCACTGCTTCATGTCCTGGAACAGATGCTAAAAAATCTGTCTGGGCAAGGGACTGGAGACGTGGTGACCACATCTCGCGGCCACATGAGTCCGGTGGGGACTGAACTGGAGGAGGAGGAGGAGGCGGACATTGGAGCAGAAGCATTGTCTGGTGAACTGAGGGGTTTTTCTACCCAGGTGACAGGAGCGGAGGAGCAGGAGCAGCTGGAGGAGGTAGATGGAGCTGAGGAAGATAATGCAGATGACCCGCAAGCACCGTGGCAGTATACAGTGGAGATGGAGGCAGGGAGTCCCTCAGAGTCACTTGTGCAGATGGCCCGCAGCATGCTGATTTGCCTGGCTAGTGACAGCCGAATAGTCACCATCCGGCAGAGGGATGCACCTTCTTGCACCTTCTTTGCCTGCCACATACCATACATTGAGCATTCCAGATCTTCCACATTATCAGAAGGCAGGTGGCACTCCATAGCTGAGTAAACAATTATGATCTCCAAAAACTTAACCTCAATGCCCTGACACTGAGTTTTATCTGTGGCCATAGGGACCCCAAGTCACTCCACAACCTTCTCCATAGTGTGTAACAACACCAAACATACCTGAATACCAGCTGGCCCTACAAACAACAAAATCATCCAAGTAGTGCACAACCAACGCTCACCCTGCTTCTTGTCGAGCCCCCAATTCAAAGAAGGTTCTGAATGCCCCAAACTATGCACAAGATATTGAAAATCCCATAGGCAAACAACAATCAATAAAGAAACCCTCCTGCCAACAAAAAACCCAATAACGGAAAACTCTCCAGATGAACCAATAGGAGACGAAAAGCCACCTCAATATCAATCTTGGCTAACAGTGACCCTTCTCCAATACATTGCGCTCACACCACATTCGAGTTGAACAATGCATAGATCACTAAACATAATTCCAGATCAATGCCAAGATTAATTGACGCACCCTATCGACCGCACAGGCGGTGGATCAAACAAACCGTATCGGGGTCCGTCCTTGGAACCAGGCCAAGGGCAGAAACCATACCCTGACAATTGCAGGCCTAGGATCCTCCCCAAACACTCTTCCTTACATATCTTTTCCAACATGACATCTGGCAAAACCAAGCCTGAATGCAAATTGCGATGAACCACCCCGGGAACACCACTCCAACTCGAGATCTGAAAGCTGTCAGAAAAACCATTGCGCAATAACGCCGCCAGGACCTTTTCGAGGTACAGTGCGAGATACAGAAGCATCTCCATTACCTTCACCGACATCACTCTTTTTTGCTCCAACCTCACTACCCTTTCATTTTCTTTTTCTGGGACAACGCGATAAGGCGTGCACTCCAACACATCCCGAACATTTGTGTTTAAATTGGCAATCCCCGCCAAACCGACAATATCCTTCCTTAAACTGCCAGCAGCATCCTATCCGAACACGGGTCGAGGATTCCCCTGATGAAGAACCCTTGACACCACCTGGAAAGGGATGATGATTACAACCATCCAGGGAGCCATCATAAGTCTCATCCACAAGCTTATATCTTTGTGGTCCCTTCTCAACGCAGGCCTAACCACTTTCTGTTGACAAAATTTTTCATCATAACAAAGCCATGCAACTCCTTTGTAAACCTAATATACTTTGCAAATGCTATCGATATTGTTAAACAATGCAGAACAATGTTTTGGCCCCTTTCCTACAACCACACTAGCCAGAAAAGCAAAAGTCTGGAACCAATTAGCAGAAGTAGGAAAAATCATTTGATAACACCTCTTGTCCTTGTCCTGTTTCTTTTTAAACTCTTCTGTTTTTTTTTAATCAATAAATTTTTATTGGAATATTTTCATAGAGGTCAAACAAACAAAAGTCCCCCAAAGGGGACAAACAAAAGGAACAACAGCAATAAACAAAGCCATGACACAGCATAGGATACAAAAGATGTGAGTACAATTACCAATAATTGAATTTCAATGAGATATCCCAAAGTGCAATACTACCAGAGTACAAATATAGTTACTTTTAGGAAAATAAAATGTAAAAAATGTATGCAGAGTTATTTCTAAGATCAACTATGCAGCATAAATTAGGTACAAAACTTGGAGTCACTCTACCGTTTCCATTTAGCTCTAGTGTGGGAAATCAGATGAGGTGGTACAGCCAAGAAAGTTTCACACTGATAATGATAATTGACTCTATTAATGATTTCTGTAAGATCTGCCATTTTTTGGGATTTCCAGTGCAAAGCTATAGTTAATCTAGTTGCCAACACTGTATGGAATAGAACAGTTCTATAAGAGACATGGAACTCGTCTAGGGTAATATCTAAGACTGCCAATGCAGGGGATAGTATTATATAGATCTGAATAACTTCACATATCAAACCTTGGACCTGAGCCCAAAAGAGGTTGAACTATTGGACAACTCCACCACATATGGAGAAGGGTTCCAATTAGCCCACATGCTCTCCAACAGAGATTAGCATATCCTGGAGAGATGTGAGATGTTAGGTACCACCTAAGGTGAATTTTTTTCATTGTCTCCAAATGATTTTCATATCTAGAGTGCTTCATAGAGATACTCACTGCTGTAAACTCTTCTGTTTTGATCTAATCCAGATTAAATTTTTCCAAAAGCAACAGGGAAAAGATTTCAACATTCATTCATCTTTCCACATCTTTTCCTTAACCTCTGGCTTCAAGTGGGGTCCTAATAACAAACATAAATCTGCCTTTGAGCTGTGTTGGACATTTGTACCTCATCACTCTCCACAACTGCCGTGCTACCCCCTCAACAACCTGATTCCCAGAAGTAGGGGAAATTGCCTCCCCCACTACTGCCGCAGACATTTTGACATCTGCCTCTTGACCAACTTCAGTCCCACTGCCTCCAGTCGGAGACGATGGGCACCCAAACTGCAGGAGGAAGCCCTGCTGCCCATCTGATCTGGCTGTCCCTGGGGTAACAGTACAGCCACTATGGGAATTGAACTCGACAAGCCCACTCTCAAGGATAAATCCAATGATGATGTTCCGCAAACTTCTCCACAAGCAGCTGAAAAGAAAGGCAGCACGCTGCGCTGGAATTGGAGGACTCCACACACTCGCCTTCCTCCCTCTACCCCCTCCCGACAGTGGTGTTTCATAGCCCCGAGCCCTGCTGTGGTCACCTGAAATCAGCGCTGCCAATGCACAGTGTATGTCACGTCTGGAGGAAGCCTGTGACCTGGCCTGAGCTGTGCTCCTCCGACACAAGGCTCTCTAACGGATTGGCACATCACCGGGAGAGACAAGTGCAACACACCGCTCCCTACCCTGTCATACAGGAGAGGGATTCAGCATCAATACCACCCTGCACCCTTCGTATGCCGTGCTCCTCAACAGCTGCATGGGCCATGGTCAGAAGTTGCTTCAAAGAGGATATTACAGACAGAATGAAGACAGAACTTCACTCTGCAGTGCACACTATCTGAAGAACCCACACCCTCTGCAGGTTCTTAAGTAAAACCCTCCTCTGTGACCCTTTCTTAACTTCGCCTCACAAACTTAACCCCTCATGTCCTAAAACCTAAACCTGACCCAACACTTAACCTTTACAACCTCACGCTTTAGTTAAAAATATGCTCCTCTTGCGTTGGGCTGCTTCAGGAACAAAAAGTATTTGGAACGCTTACAAAAGTCTTTGGTTAAAGGGTGCCTTGTAAGTGAAGGTCTAATTCACTGGAGTTTTTCAGTGAATTTTTCCAGCAGTAGAAGCATTAAAATTATTTTTTGCAAACTGCTTTCTCAAGTTATTATATATACAAAAAAAGCATTCTGTGGAAGATATTTTGAAAGTCCAGACCACATTCCTTAACAAACTAAAATCAACACTATTAAAACTTTTTTAAATAAAAAATTTAATTTTTAGCCTACCTTTTTTATATTTATTTTTTTCACATTTCTTAAGGACTATTTTTAGAATGTTCTTTTTATTGCTTGTGAAAGCCTTCAACTTTAAGCTGGACCAGCTGTGTAGCTAGACCAAAGCCTTGGGCATATAGATTAATCTCACATCAGTGGTCACTTACTGTACTTATCTTTTTACTGGCATGTGACCCTTCATTTATCTGAAGAAAAAAAAAATTTTCAATTTGAAATGGATTGTGCAATTTGAAATTAAAATATCATGTTTGATAAATATTGATATGCAAGAATAAACATGTAAAACTTGTTAATGTATAATCTTTTTTTGTCTTTAACCCCTAAGGTCTAAGCCAGTTTTGGAATTAAAGACCAACCCCTATCTTTCAAATCTGACGTGTTACTTTATCTGCGAATATGTTTTTAATGCTTTTACTTATCTATGTGATTTTGAGATATTTATTTCTTGTGACACATTGTGCTTTAAGTTAGCAAATCATCTTGGTCGATACAGTTGTTGTGAGAAATATCAAAATGTCGAGAAAAGTTGGAAACATTTGCTATTTTTAAAGTTTGAAAATTTCTGCTTCTTAGACAGACATACCAAAGCCATACCAAACAAACTAGTAAATAATGAACATCTACAATATGTCTACTTTCAGTTGGCATCATTAGTTAGACATCTTTTTATTTAGTTTTTAGGACATAAGGGGGCCTTAAAATTTAAAAAAAAATCAAAAAAAAAAATCAATACAGATTATTTTAGGGAACAGTCCAAATTTGAGGTGACTTTGTGGGGCCTGTATGTTAGACACCCCCATAAATGACCCCAGCTACGAAACCACATCCCTTAAACGGCATGTATCATTTCATCAGTTCTCTGTTTTCCTAAAGCTTGATTCTCTCAGTTCCTGAAATCCCCTTCACTGTTCCTGCTCGCTCCCAAGTCAGTGTTTCCCCCATCCCGTCTCTGAGTCCACATGTCACTGTCCTCTCCCTATGCAGTCTTATTTTGTAAGAGCTGTTTACATACCACAGGCCTGCATTCAGTCTAGAGAGCCTTCTATGAACTCAGAGCACTGATCTCTTCTTCTCTCACAGCTGGAGGTTTGTTACAGTTGAATCCAGCCTTCTATGAACTGATCCAGAGCACAGATCCGTCTCCCTTCTATGTTTACACAAGGCACCGAGGCACAATTCTGCTGTATTCTGATTGTAGAAGCAGCTTCAGTGTCACTGAGAGCTACTAGCTGTATAGAGTGAAATTGTTGCCGGCCCCTTACATGCAGGAGCATTAGGCACCGAGGCACAATTCTGCTGTTTTCTGATTTTAGAAGCAGCTGCAGTGTCAATGAGTAGCTGGTGGCTGTATAGAGTGAGATTGTTGCCGGCCCCTTAATCTGAGTTAAAGAGGCAGGAATGCGCGCTCCGGTGAATACGACTGGGGGCCAAACAGATTGTAAATTAGTAGAGCCGTCAGCCAATGAAATGAAAGGAGGTGGGATTCGACCGACACTGGGGAACTGTGTTTACACAAAACGAAGATAAGACAAACTGTGAAAACAATATAGCTTTGCAAATGACATCCAATTGCAAAGTTGCTTGTTTTCACTGTCCCCTTATTCTGAAGACCATTTAATGAAATGATACAACCCCTTTAAGGTATTCAAAACAACACTTTCTTTGTTATCCATTTAGGTGTTTCATAGACATTAAAGCAAAGAAGAGGTGAGATTTCAAAATGTAATTTTTTTTGAAGGTTTTCAATTTTATTACATTTTTTACTGGAACAGAGAAACACAAATCAATATTGATTCCAATTGATTCTGGGCTTTGGCACCTCATTTTCCATAGGATTTTCTTTAGGCACCATTACAGATTTACAGAAACCCTAAAAAGCAAAACACCACTACAGGACCTCATTTGGAAAATTATTTTTACCCCATAGGTGTTTAACAGATTTTTTTAGCCTTGGACCATGACAAAAAAAATCTTATATTTTTTTCCTAATTATATACAGGTTGAGCACAATTTTTTATTTTCACCAGTAATGTTGGTGAAAAGCACCCAACTTCTTCAAAGTTCAGCAATACCCTATATAAAAGGAAGCGAGTGCCATTTGGAGGTTGGAACACTGATTTTGGTGGGTGCCATGGCGAATTTGCAAAGCCCCCAAAATACAAGAACAGGCATAACTTTTTTTTAATTTTTCTGTATATGGAGCTAATTAAGGGTCCGTGTTTTGCAGGATGAGTTGATGATTTCATTGGCATCATGTTTGGATTCATATGTAGTGATGAGTGATTACGTTGACTATCGTCATCGGGTCGAGAGTCGATATCGGCAATTATCAAGACGATTTCCGATAGTCGATAATAGATTATCGCCGATGACCATTAAAGTCTATGGGAGAGCAACAACACCTTCATTCTTACACCCAAACAGAGCTGGAGAAGCTGGAATTAACATCCACAACAGTCAAATGGATACGTGCTACATCTTAGGCAACACACTTAGGTTATAAAAGCCACAGAAAAAAAATCACAGACCATTCACTATCCCTGTCTTGCACCACAGCATGACCCTTAAACCTGCATGACCCCAGATTAAAAAGTGCCGGAAAAGGAGTCTTTCACCCACCATTTTAGTTGAACTGCACATTGACTATACCTGTCCTGGACCGCAGTATGACCATTAAATCTGTCTGCCCACAGATTAAAAAGTGCCGGAAAAAGGAGTCTTTTAACCACCATTTTAGTAGAACTTGACATTGACTATACCTGTCCTGGGCCACAGCATGTGCCCAAAACCTGCATGACCCCCAGATTTAAAAGTGCCGGAAAAGGAGTCTTTCAACCACCATTTTAGTTGAATTGGACATTGACTATACCTGTCCTGGGCCACAGCATGAGCCCCAAACCTGAATGACCCCCAGATATAAAAAGTGCCTGAAAAAGGAGTCTTTGAAACACCATTTTAGTTACACTGGACATGACTATCCCATCCTGGCCACAACATGTGCCCCAAACCAGCATGCCCCCCATATTAAAAAGTGCCGGAAAAGAGAGTCTTTCAACAACCATTTTAGTTGAATTGGACATTGACTATACCTGTCCTGGACCGCAGTATGATCATTAAACCTGTCTGCCCATAGATTAAAAAGTGCCGCTAAATTGTGTCTTTGAACCACCCTTTTAGTTGTACTGGACATTGACTATACCTGTGGTGGGCCACAGCATGAGCCCCAAACCTGCTTGTCCCCCAGATTTAAATAGTGCCACAAATAGTAGTCTTTGAACCAGCATTTTAGTTGAACTGGACATTGACTATCCCTCTCCTCGGTCACAGCATGAGCCCCAAACCTGCATGACCCCCAAATTTAAAAATTGCCGGAAAAAGGAGTCTTTGAACCACCATTTTAATTTCACTGGACATAGACTATCCCTGTCCTGGGCCACAGCATGAGCCCCAAACCTGCATGACCCCAGATTAAAAAGTGCCAGAAAAAGGAGTCATTCACCCACCATTTTAGTTGAACTGCACATTGACTATACCTGTCCTGGACCGCAGTATGACCATTAAACCTGTCTGACCCACAGATTAAAAGTGCCCGGAAAAAGGAGTCTTTGAATCACCATTTTAGTTGAATGGACATTGATTATACCTGTCCTGGGTAACCTACATCTGTTCAAGTCTTCCTGTACCCTCCCTTGTACAATTCAAAAGGAATATTTGAAATCAGCTATTTTGTGCATGCCAGTTTTTTAGTAGTTTAATTCTAGAAAACACATTTTTAAAATAGGAGGGAATCCCACCAAAATCTTTGTTTCTCTTTTTTTAAATGTATTAAATATATTGTCTCACTACAGGGGTTGATAGCTATGTTAAAGATCTTGCAAAAACAAGTCATTTTGCAATATGTGTCCATTAACAGTTCATACCTATTCCTTTTTTTTGACAGCACCATCACCCTTGAGCCACTTTTGACAATTGTGAAGAACAAAAGTCGTTAGAAACCACATTTTTTAGAAAAGGGCCTGTATATAGCTGCTTTCACGCAAAAATCCCAAAAAATTCAAAACAGACACTTTGACCACTTTTGCAATTGTGAAGAACAAAATGTCTGTTAGAAACCACTTTTTTTATAATAGGGACCTGTAGTATAGTGCAAATTTTAAAAGCAAAAATCCCAAAAAAAATTCAAAACATGACCCTTGAGCCACTTTTGACAATTGTGAAGAACAAATGTCTATTAGAAACCACATTTTTTAGAATAGGACAAGTAGTATAGCTGCAATTCACAGCAAAATGCTCCCAAAAATTCAAAACATGACCCTGAACCACTTTTGACAATGTTTAAGAACAAATGTTTTGTTAGAAACAACTTTTTTTAGAATAGGACCTGTATATTGCTGCATTTCAAGCGCATGACCCCAAAATTATAAAAATGACTTTCAGCCACTGTTAAAATTTGAGGAGAAATGCCACTTAGAAGCCACATTTCTGTTCAAAGGACCATGATTATTGCTGTATCTCACAGCACTATGACCCCCAAAAATTATAAAAATGACTTCTCAGCCATTTTTTAAAATTGTGAGGGAAAATGCCACTTAGAAGCCACATTTCTGTTCCAAAGGACCATGATTTTAGCGGGGTTTTTTACGCATCATACCCCAAAACCATTGACAATCGAAAAATTTAAAAGATGAATTTAAAAAAATGGAATACGGTTTTTGTCATGAAACCCTTTGCTTCTTTTAGAGTTCCCTCACAGCAAAACCCAAAATAAACTGTGGGGAACTAGAATAAAAAGCAGTAAGAAATGACATTTTAAAAAAAAGTTTTCAAGGGGCCCATTTTTTTTTTGAAAAGGAATGTATAGAAGCCCGGAAACTTTTGGGTGACCTCGGCAATTTGGAACCCACAACATCATTAGAGACCCATGCCTGATTCATCTGATGAAAGTAAAAACGATCCACATTATCTGTGGAAAGCCGGATGCGTTTGTCTGTAATGCCCTCCTCCCGCTGTGCAAAAGGGTCCGCTCAGATATGACGCGGCTGCTGGGCGGGACAACACCTCTATGGCGTGGCGAGTGAGCTCGGCCCATTTCATCCATTTTGGATACCCAGAAGTCGATTGGGCCCGGGAACATATCCAAAAAACATCGGTGTTGAACGCAGATAGTCGTGCACCATGATCTTAAGCTGGTCTCTGTGTGTTGGATGTGTGCCCTGCATTACATGCGTTGGTAAGGTGGTAAATAAATATTGCCAGAGGTCACCCATTAGGCTTCTGCCACATTGCCTGCTGCTGCGGCTACTTGGCACGCTACTGATGTCATGTCGCTGACGTTGTTCCACTGTGACGTTTGAAGAACGTGAAGCAGACGCAACAGATGTCTCCAGTTGATCAATCAGCAAGGTCTCCATTTCCTGCATTTTTACTCCCCTATTTGGGTGGGTGGAAGGAAAGTGCTGAGTTTTGTTTTTTTACTGGGGATCCAGGAGGTGGCCACCCATTAACTGTTGTTCATTTTGATGGCCTTAATGCGAGGATCATTTGGAGGAAAGGGAGCATCCAACCCACTCATGTGAGAGATGGAGCCCTGATTTCCCAAGCCTCTGGGTCGAGAGGCACTAGCAAATTGATCTTCCTCATCTTCCTCCTCTGCCTCAAATTCGCGCCAACCTCTTTCCAAGGCAGGGACGTCGGTAACCTTGTTGTCTAGGAATACCTCCTCCAGCACGGCTTCAACACAGCCCTGATTTGCCTCAGATGATGCACCCTGAGAGCTGATGCGCCGCCTTACACCAGCCCTGGACCCCGAACCACTGCCTAATGAAGAGCGATAAAATTGTGAAACTGTTGGGCCTTGTGGATTCGACGGAGAGAAAGGCTCCGTGTCCGCATCTGTGTCCGTCCCCCTCCTCCGTCGCTGGTGGGACCTAATGTTTCAGATGTCCAACGACTGTCTCAGAACTAAGATCACTACAATGGTCATGCTGACAAGGGCATTGTCCGCAAGACCATTTTGGTGGCTTCTTCAAAACTCGCAGGAGGGTGCAGAGCTCTTTCACCTGCCTCCACTCTCGGTGACTCAACACCCCAGTCCACACCTCTGCTTGTCAGGCCATGTGTCACTTCGTACTGCGTAATGGCATTGCGCTTTTTGCCACAATCCTGGAGCATGTGGAAGGGTGGAATTCCAGCGTGTTGCCATGTCAACAATGAGCGGTTGACGGGGGGGCCGAGCTGACGCTGCAATGCAGCCAGCGGGGATGAAGCAGGGTGCGAACGGCGGAAGTGCGAACTCAGACCTCGACCCTTCCTCAGCAGGCAGTCCAGACCCGGTAGCGCTTTAGAAATTTCTGGACGACGAGAATCATGAAAATGTGCCAGGCAAGGGATGTGCTCCAGCCTACCGATTTTTAAGGGCGGCCATCAATTTTTGACCGTTATCGCACACCACCTTGCCTGGCGCAAGGTTCTTGTCACCAGCCAGCGTTCGGTTTTTCGTTGCGGAGAGCCGTCCACAGCTCCTGACCTGTGTGGACGGTCTCCAAGGGCAGATTAATTTCAACATGGCCTGGTTTCTCTGGGCACGTGATGCCACCTGAGGAACCTTGGGGGAAAGATCCCTGCACCATCCCTGCGGTTTTGAAGAGCATTGCGCCGAGCCTGAGAGCCCCGTCACCCCCCAGAACATCCACCCAGCTCAAACCCCAAAGAGCTGTCACAGAGATATAGCGGCCTTGGCCGTGCTTACTAGTTCATGTGTCGGTGGTGTCAGATGGACTTTTCCGCCCCACAGATGCAGACAACGCGCTTGAAATTTTAGAAGACACGTGGCTGGTCAGGGCAGGGACGGCTTTTCTGGCAAAGAAATGCCTGCCGCATCTGGTATTGGAGGCAGGGAAGGGCCATGATGTGGCGGAACCCATCTGTGTCCACCAGACGGAAATTCAACATTCCAAGGCCAAAAGCCTGGCAATGCCGACATTCCCGGGTTTTGGCTTTAGGATGGTTTGGTTAAAGTGGTTTTTTCTGCTCCCAAACCTGGAAGAAAGAAGGCTGGCTGCTAACTGGCCACTGTACGGCATGCAGGTCGTCAAACTGGCGGAAGGAGAAGGGTAGGGGTGGTGTCCTTGGTGCTGGTGGTACTCCGGGCAACGGTGGAGGCTGAAGCGGAGGCTGATCCTTGATCATGAATCTGAGAGACATGACCAGCTGAGGAACGCTTGGTGGTGGCGGAGGAGGAGGAGGCGGAGACAGAGGGTGTGACAGTGGTTGGAAGCCCGGCATCTGTGTGGTCTTTTTTGGCCAAGTGTTGCCTCCATTTCAACTCATGCATTTGCTGCATGTGACTAGACATGTTGGTGGTGGTTAAACACCTAAGATTCTTGCCTCTACTTATGCGTTTACTTCAAAGGCAGCATATGACATCGCTGGGTGAATCAGAGGCTTGCTCAAAGAAGGCCCAGGCTTGAGAGTTTTGGACCTTCTTGACCGCAATAAGCGAGGAGCGGAGTTTCCGCTGACCGTGGCTGGCGGAATCATATCAGCGGACTTCTGCGACCGCCCTCTCCCTTTTTGAGGCGGGACCAGTACTGACACTACCCCATCGTCTTCCTCCTCGTCCAGTGATGAAGCGCTTGCAAGCAAATTCTGCTGAAAAGACCACGTTGGATCCGCAATGTCGTCATCATCATCATCATCAACACAGGTGACTTGGTCGTCCTGACATTCTGCATCCAGGAGCTGCGGGCTACAAGCAAGAGGGACTGCAAGGCGTTGCCAAGCACCCGGGATTTTTGCCGATTGACCGGCTTCCTTCTCCTCCTCTGATGGCATCAGTAACTGGGCGTCAGAGCAGACATAATCATCCTCTTTGGCCTCTTGATCTTTTAACATGCTTTCTGACCCCAACCGCATTTTGTCATCAAAGAGGTCTTCAGAAAATGGATTATCCACAGTGGTGGGTACACGAGTTGACATTTGGGCTGCCTTCGCTTCATGTTGGACGGATGCTGATGACGACATTTGTGGCCATGACTGGGAGGACGAGGAGGTAAGACTGCTGGATGCAGGTTGCATTAATCACTGAAGAACAGATTGGCGATGCTGTTCGTTACTGAGATTCACAGGGCCCTGACCCAGCGATGACAGGCCTGACGGTCCTGCAACCGACGATTCACTGGCTTACGTGTTGTCGCCAGCACTGGAAGGAGCACCTTCTCTCGTACCTCTACTTCCATGTCCTACACCCCTCTTTGCTCGCTTACCACCTGCATTTCGTTCCATGTTCAGAAAGATAAAAATTTAAGAAGGTATGGAAGAGTTTTGGAACGTCTCTTATTAAAAGACGGCAAATCCCAGCTATTCGTAAATACCTCTAATTTCCTACAGCCAACTATAATTAGAAACTGAAATGTTTCTTGCGAATACCTGTGAAATGCGGTCTGGTGGAAGAACCGTAAGACAAAATCAACAGTATTCCTCCTTCAGTCCCAGGGATTTACAAATGCCCAGTAGGACTAGAAATTGATAGTTTTCAACAAAATATCATACAAGTGCGCTATCTGCACCAAACGGAGATTCAACAAGCCCAATAAAACTATTCAGAAGTTACACGGATGAGAAATTGTGTTTTTTTGCAGTAATGACAAATGAGAACAGTTGCTAGAAAATGTTTCTATCAGAATTGTTGTACAACGTGGCTATTTGAAAAAACTAGGGCCGCACCAAGTGCAATACAGCTATTTAAAAATTATTCGGATAATAAAAGGTATTTTTTGCACCTAAAAATACACCTGCGGTGACGACAAAATTGCTGTATTCAAATTTAAGTGCAAGGTGCCTCTATGAACAAAGCTGGCCTGCGCCAAAGTGAAAAAAACACCTATCTGAAATGTATACGGATAATAAAAGTTGAGATTTGCACCTATCAAATACACCGGCAGTGACCACAAAATTGCTATATTCAAATTTAAGTGCAAGGTGCCTCTATGAACAAAGCTGGACTGCGCCAAAGTGAAAAAAAACACCTATCTGAAATGTATACGGATAATAAAAGGTATTTTTTGCACCTATCAATACAACGGCGGTGACTACAAAATTGCTGTATTCAAATTTAAGTGCAAGGTGCCTCTATGAACAAAGCTGGCCTGCGCCAAAGTGAAAAAAACACCTATCTGAAATGTATACGGATAATAAAAGTTGAGTTTTGCACCTATCAAATACACTGGCAGTGACTACAAAATTGCTGTATTCAAATTTAAGTGCAAGGTGCCTCTATGAACAAAGCTGGACTGCGCCAAAGTGAAAAAAAACACCTATCTGAAATGTATACGGATAATAAAAGGTATTTTTTGCACCTAAAAATACACCTGCGGTGACGACAAAATTGCTGTATTCAAATTTAAGTGCAAGGTGCCTCTATGAACAAAGCTGGACTGCGCCAAAGTGAAAAAAACACCTATCTGAAATGTATACGGATAATAAAAGTTGAGTTTTGCACCTATCAAATACACCTGCAGTTACTAGAAAAGATCTGTATCCTAATATAAGTTCAGGCTGCACAACATACAAGTAATATTTCACCAGAAAACTGTTAATAAAAACCCAATCCAATGCAGGGTCTAAACAAAGTCTGGGCTGCACAATATCCACTATCCTTTAAAGAGCCTGTCTGTCTGTCTGTGTTCGCCCGCAGCCCCCGGACCACCCCACCACCCCACTACTGTACAACGCTAGATGCTGCTTTAAAATTCTCAGCCTAAGTAACTAAAATCTGCAAATCTCTAATCTACCTAAGTTCTAATGTTCACAGCTAAAAGCATAGCTGTCTGCGTGAACAAATAGAACTGTTTCGCTGAGCTGTATTGAGAGAGACCTAGTACACGTCCTACTATTATGTGACACTGACACACACTGATCATGAACAGGAAGGGCTGTTCTATGTAAAATGAGGTCATGTGATTTTTCCAGCCAATCGCAACCATACACATCCCAGTCATGACGTCGCACACCCAGCTCACCCTGCTCTACTCTCTAAGCTGATTTGCTGGCCGCCAAAATGACAGGAAGCGCTGAAAATGGCGCGATGTTGATAGATTTTCACCTAAATTATCGCGTGATCGAAAAAATCCGATCAACATAAAAACCGTGCCGATTTCAACTTTGTCGATAATAATCGCTCAACACTATTCATATGATGTTGTGATCGCATTTCATCAAGGTTTTTGGGAGGTGGGATGAACAATACACAGCAATCCTGGTAGAGTTTTTATTTTATTTTTTACAGCGGTCACCGGGTGGTATAAATGACATGTTAACTCTACTCAGTAGGTCAATACAATTACAGCAGTACCAAATTTATGTTTTTTGTGCTTTACTGCTTTTACACAATAAAAACACTTTTATTTAGGAAAGAAAACACAATTTTCCATCACCATAGTCTAACAGCCATACATTTTTTTTTCTATGTATGGAGCTGTGTAAGGGCTTGTTTTTTGTGGGATGAGTTGACATTTTCATTTATACCATTTTTATTGCCTTATAATCAGTTTTTAAGAGGTAGGATAAAGAAAATTCTAGTTTTGCATGGGGAAACAATTATGACAAAACCCAATTTATATATATATTTTTTTTTATATTGCAGCAGTTTAAAAATGTTTTTATTGTGTAAAACAATGTTTATTCATCCCATCTTCTGATTTAATTTTTTTCATTTTTCCATAACAGAGCTGTGAAAGGTTTTTTTTACAGGCTGTTTTTTTTTTTTTTACTGATACTACTTTAGCCTATTTGCAGTCATACCCTCATTGCTATCATGGGTGAAAGGGGCAATTTTGCAAAAAGAATAATTACTGGCTTTCAGGTGAAGGGTGGTAATATTTTTGAAACTGTGCAATTTGTGAACTTTTCACATGCTGCTGTGGTGAAAGTGTATCGTAGACAAATTGGCAACACTGCAAGCAAGTTACATGAAAATTGCAGAGCACCATGTGCCACTGATATGAGAGGTGAACATCAGCTGTGATGGTGCAAGAGGGCCTATCAACACAGTACAGTGGACAGCTCACCACCAAAATAAACCAGAGGGCAAAAATATGTCTAAATGTCTAAAATAAGAGTTCAGTGAACTCCACTATGTATGTGGCTTGGCATAAAAGGCTTTAATTTACATTGCATTATTAGAATAGTCACATTTTCTGTTTCATTAAGTGAATGGACATTGGTTTTTGTGAGATGGGAAACATCAGATAAAAAATTTCCTGTAACCATTGCTGGAAGTATACAAGCTGGTGGTGGTATCATTATTGTCTCTGGAATGCTTTCATGGCATTCTCATGTGGAAGGCATTCTTAACAAAATCCCTGGCTATTTTACAGTTTGTTTTTTCTGTTCATTTAAATATCTTTTTTATATGTCTTTTACTGTTAAAATAGTGTATGTATTCGTATGTATATGTATCTTTATTGCGTTTTTAACATGATTTTAAAGTATTAAAATTATTTATGTTTTAATTTAATCTTGTTAAATCTGTGTATATGTATTGAAAATTTTCATGCTTTTTCATTGTTATCCACCCAATTAAGAGTCAAACATTAAGACTCGTTTCCATTTCATGGAGCATTTAAAAACTGGGTTTGTTCTATGTTATGTATGCCTGATGAAGCAGGATATAACTCCTGTGAAACGTGTAACAATTTACTGTACTTTGTTTTAAAAAAAACAACTTAACATTATTAGTTTTTTTTTCTTCTTCATTTATTTGCAACCTGTGAAGTGCTATAGGAACTCCTTAAGTCCAGTTGCATTTATTTGCATTTGGCTTCCTTTGTTTACTATAAGATATGTACAACACGATATGCGTACAACTGAGCTCTTTGCGGCAAACAGACGCTCGGACTGCAATAAGAGTATTTAAATGATATATGGATTGACATGGCGGTCTTCGCACCAATGACAACAGGCGCAATTTACTATAAAATATGTATAAACACAATATGCGTACAACTGAGCTCTTTGCGGCAAACAGACGCATGGACTTCAATAAAACTATTTAAAAGTTATAGGGATAAGTTATGCCGTTTTTTGGGAACACTGACACGCAGTGATTGCAATAGAACTGAAAAAACAGGGACAATTTCGTCTCCTATCAGAAGTCTTCTGGCCAAAAAATTGGTAAAAAAATTATGCTTTTTCAATTCAAGGTCACAGAACACACTGAGCTGCACAATATCTCCCTTCCTTTCAAAAGCCTCTCCTCCTTTCGCACCATCCCCCCACCCACAGCCTCGCGGCTTGACACACCAGAAGATATCTTTAAAACTTTCTCTAACTAAATAAGAAGTGAAATTCTCTAATCTAACTCTATTCTAAGCTATAGCTAGGTGGATGGTTTCTTGTATTAGAAGAGACTATCTCACAGAGCTGCTAGAACAGCTATTGGTTTAAACACAGACACGTCCTGCTGTGAAGTGGCATAGACAGAAAATGAGCTTAACAGGAAATGCAGTTGCATAGATAAAACAAGGTCACTGTATTTTTGCAGCCAATGAGATCCATACACCGCAAAGTGGTGACGTTGTACATCCTCCTCACCCCCCTCTATCCTCGGGGCTGGTTGGCTGGCCGCCAAAATGACAGGAAATGCTGAAAATGGCGCGATAGTAATAGATTATCTGTAAAATTGTCACCTAAACTATCGCGTGATCTGAAATTTCCGATAACCCTAAAAACTGTTTTCAACCGATTACAACATTTGCTGCTAATATCGCTTATCCCTAAACATAACCAAGACTTCAAAGTACTACACTGGCCCCAGAATTTCCCAGAATTTAACCTAACTTTGTATCTGTGGGACTACCTGAATCAAGGTGTTCGGATCCTCCTCATTGCACCCCCCAGCAGCTGTGGGATGCACTGCATTCAGCATGGCTCCAGATACTGTGACAATCTACCAGAGCCTTACTGAGTTACTCCCCGCCCGTCTAGCTGCTATTCATGCTGCAAACGGCAGTTACTCTAGATTTTAGTTGGTGGCTATAATAATGTGACTTTACTGTGTATATTATATGTTTAATTTAATGTTTTAAAATATATAACTTTAATAAAAGTTAAAACAAGCTTAGTCTGCTTAGTCTTAGTCATATAATACCCCGAATTCAATTAAACTTAAAATAACATGTAAATTAAAACAAAAGAGATGGTACTTTATTAGAAGAAATAATAATGCATATGAAAAGCATGGGAGTGCTATGTATTCAACCGGAAAATTACATTACATTTTATTTCTATAACACTCTACCACAGTTTTCTAAAGTGAATGTGTCCAAGGTACATCATGCAATAGTCCAAGTGCACCTCTGTGACTCTGACGTACCTACTATTACTAAAAGAGCGATCAGCGTCTAGTGTATTAAGCTCCAGCCATTTTCGTATAATCTTTTTGCAAATGTAAAATTTGCTTTTGCATTTGCTACTATGCTACTATGATTCTGTATCGCTGCTATCACTGGTAATGATGTAGGGCACTGAAGACATAATTAGATAAACATTTTGTAAAGTTTAAAGTGCCAAAGACATCATAGATATTATAGTGTGTACCTCTATGACAATATTTCTTTAAAGTGATTCACCATCCCATATATATATATATATATATATATATATATATACATACACAGGCAGTCCTCGACTTACACCGATCCGACTTACATCTGTCCCCTAGTTACAAATGGAGACTTATGGGGAAGTCTGGCACTTGTAGTTTCATGTGCCACAGCAGAGAGTAGCTGTGGAACGACAAGCTCCAGCGTGCCACATCAGCACATAAAGTGATATCTTCTTAATAGGGGCATAGACAGCAAAACACATGTAAAAACCCTTCCCTGCACTATCCAAAACAAAAAAAAAAAACCTTTTTTGCTGGACTACTTTTAAAAAATATACGCTCTGACTTACATACAAAAACAACTTAAGAACAAACCACAGTCCCTATATTTTTTCGTAACCCCGGGGGCTGCATTATATAAATAATATTATATTTTTATATATAATAAATATAAAAAAAATAAATTTTGTGCTGACTACATTTAAAAAATATGCTCGATAATACAAATTAACTTAAGAACAAATACAGTCCTATATTTTTCGTAACTATCATATATATATATATATATATATATTGTGACCCGTATCCACTCTGGGTTCATTTGACAGAGACTCAGACAGACTTTGTAGTCCAAATACGGTTGCTCCGTACTTTATTGGCACACGTGCATCCACAAAACGACAACAGGTGCAAAGCGTAAACCAAACACAGCAAAATAATCTCCTGCTCGTCTGAGCACTGACTAATACAGTTGTCCTCACTATCACCTTTTGTCCACCAGTGGCTGTATGAGAGATCTTGCGCTTCACTCTGAAGCCTCTCAGGTCAAACACTCTTTTGTCAGCTGACTTATATAAGGCAGCCAAACTCTGGCCTGGAAACATGGGGAGCAATCACACACCCAACACTTTGACTGCTCCTGGTAAGATCCGTCCTGGACTAAGCTGTTTGCCAACAGCTATACTAGCTATTAAACATGTGGCAACTACATATCACAGCTGACAAAAGAAAACAACGGCTCCTACCTCACCAAGGCCAGTACCTTGGTGACACGCAACTGTCACCTACCAGTGACGGGACCATGCGACTTTCTTCTCCCTTGAAGTCGCTTGCCATCCGTTTACCATTATGCATGCGGAAACCTGGCAGAATATACACATCATTGCAGACCTTTCCAGCTGCCATCTTACATATCCCCCCCTCTGCTCAGACCCGTGGGGAGGAGCACCTTGTGCCTTACAACAATAAACCCATGACAACGCGTCTGCATTGCCTTGTTCTGATCCTGGGTGATGTTCCACATAGAACTTAAAATCTTGCAAGGCCAAAAACCATCTGGTCACTCTTGTATTGTTTCCCTTATTCTGGGCCATCCATTTTAAGGGTGAGTGGTCAGTTACTAACCTGAACTGCTTCCGTAGTAAGTAGTACTTAATCGATTCAATCGTCCATTTCAGAGCCAGACATTCCCTTTCTATGATAGCTAGTTCTTCTCAGCAGATGTTATCGTCCTGCTTAAATAAACTATAGGGTGCTCTTTCCCGTCAACTACCTGGGACAGGAAAGCTCCCAGTCCCACATTAGAGGCATCTGCCTATACCATAAACTCTGCTTTAAAGTTGGGGGCAATCAATAAAAGTCTCTTAAAGAACACTTCTTTTAACTTCCGGAAAGCTTCCTCTGTCTTCTCATCCCATTTTACCATTACGGTCTTAGACCCTTTGGTAAGGTCTCTGAGAGGAGCTGCAATTGTGACGAAGTTTGGCACAAACCTTCTATAGTATCCGGAAATTCCTAAGAAGGCTCTGACTTGTTTTTTTGACATTGGTTTAGGCCAATTTTTGATGGCCTCAATTTTATCCAACTGTGGCTTGATAACTCCCCGACCAATATTGTATCCCAAGTACTGGGCTTCCTCAAAACCTACGGAACATTTTTTGGGGGTTCGAAATCAAGCCAGCCTCCCGAATGGAGTCCAGGACCGCCTAAACCTTGGCCAGATGGGATTCCGAGTCTAAGCTGAAGATTACCACGTCATCTAAATAGGCGGCCGCATCATTTCTGTGGGCCTGTAAGATTAGATCCATTCTCTGAAACGTGGCAGGGGCACTGTGGAGGCCAAAAGGGATCATGACATATTGGAAATGGCCCTCGGGCGTGGAAAATGCTGTTTTCTCCCTTGCTGCTTTAGTAAGTGGACCTCCATATCCATATTAGGTCAGATGGTGATGTACCTGGCGGGCCCCAATCTTTCTATGAGCTCATTCACTCTTGGCATAGGATATGTGTCAAACTTTGAAATCTCATTTATTTTTCTGAAGTAATTGCAAAATCTTATGTTGCCGTCGGGTTTAGTAATGAGGACTATGGGGCTTGACCAACCACTCTGTGACCTTTCTATAACCCCTAGTAACAGCATTTTTTGTACCTCCTCTGAGATGGCCTGTCTCTGGGCTTCGGGCACATGATAGGTCCTCAGCCTAACCATTTGGCCTGGCTCCGTTACTATCTCCTGCTTGATGAGACTGGTTCTACCTGGTAAATCTGTATTTTTCTGCAGGAACTCCTTTACCTCTTGTACCTGAAATGAGGACAATGAGTCTGAGATATGGACTTCTGGTAGCTCCTTACTAGGGACCTCCCTAGGCTTACTCACAGCAATGAGAGCTTCCTGTCCTTCCAAGGTTTGAGCAGGTTCACATGATAACTTTGGAGCGGCTTCCTTTTCTCTGGCTGATATACTTTAAAGTTCACTTCACTGATTCTTTCCCGAACCTCATAGGGACCTTGCCACTTTGCCAGAAATTTACTTTCTGCTGTTGGAACTAGCACCAACACCTGGTCACCAGGCTGAAAGGACCTTACCTTTGCAGACCTATTAAATACTCTGGCTTGGGCTGCCTGTGCCTGTCGCATATTCTCTCTCACAATTGGCATCACTGCAGAAATCCTATCTTTCATTTCAGCAACATACTCAATGACACTGCGGTGAGGCATGTGCTCCTGTTCTCAAGTTTCTTTAGCTATGTCTTATAGCCCCCGGGTATGTCTACTGTATAACAGTTCGAATAGGGAAAACGCTGTGGAAGCGTGCAGAACCTCCCTTATGGAAAACATTAAGTATGGCAATAAACAGTCCCAGTCTTTCCTATCCCTGTCTACCCACTTTTTAGCATCCCCTTCAAGTTCCTAATAAACTTCTTTACAAGGCTGTCAGTCTGGGGGTGATATACTGAGGTTTGCAGTTGTGCAATATTTAAGAGGCGACACAACTCCTTCAAAATTTTTGACATAAATGGAGTGCCCTGATCAGTGAGGATTTCTTTGGGTAACCCTGTCCGGGTAAACATGTGGAACAGTTCCCTTGCAATCACTTTAGACGAGGTGTTTCTGAGTGGGATGGCTTCCGGATAACGGGTGGCATAGTCTAGCACAACCAAAATGTGCTGGTGGCCCCTGGCTGACTTAGGAAGTGGCCCTACAAGGTCCATAGCGATGCACTCAAATGGTACTTCAATTATCGGGAGCGGAACTAGCAGGTTACGGAAATATGGGCGTGGGGTATTAACCTGACATTCTGGAGAAGACTGACAAAAAACCTCTACCGCTTTATATATGCCAGGCCAGTAAAAATTTCGCTCACTGCACTCCTTGGTCTTGGCTACCCCGAGATGTCCAACAGTCCTTTCTAGGACTTGGCATCTATTTACTGGTATTCTCTGGAAATGAGCCACCCTCATTAGTATACAGTCTACTCCCATAACAGCAGGAACAGTCTTACCGTATGCCGGTCTCTTCTGATTTCCTGAAGAAAGTCCTTGGTGGCAGTAAATCTCTCCACTATGGACACCAAGTCGTCCACACTTTTTGGGTCAGAGTACCCCAAGCAGCGCTGTATCCTCACCGGAAGGGCACGGTAGAATCGGATGCATATGACCCATTCCACTATTTGGGCAGGTGTGAGCTCCTCTGGCTGTAGCCACTTGCTGGTAAGGTGTTATAGGTCGTACATCTGCAACCTCGCTGGTTTCTTTGCATCATTACTACCAGGTGAAGACTCGCCGTGCCTGGACTGCCAAGGTAACGCCAAGCTGGCCCAGTATTTTCTCCTTTAGTCTTGTATACACCCTGGCATCCTGGACTCACAGGTCAAAATATGCTTTTTGGGGTTCACCCATCAGGAAGGGTGCCAACACATCAGCCCTCTCGTCTTAGGGCAGCTGTGCCCCCTCAGCGATTCTCTCAAATGTGACCAGGTAGGCTTCAATGTCATCCTCAGCAGTCATTTTTGTCAGCACTTTCTGCACAAGCTGACGGGGTGCCGGCTGCAACCCCTAGACACCCTTGTCTTTTGTAAAGGCTTGCAATCTGGTTCTCATGTCTTTCTGGGCTGTGGCCTGGTGCACTGCAGCAGCAACGATTGGGTTCATTTTGGACCTTTATTTTTCTTCATGCACCTGTTTTTGATACGCACGGGCCCCCCTGTTGGCAGTCCCGTTTGTTGGGTTTGAGGTTTGTTTGAACCAACTCTTGATCACTCATCCATTTAGCAGCTTCGTCCTGTGGCTATTGCAGTTTCCCCCGGGACATGGTTCCCCACACTCACTCTGGCTACTTTTTAAGTGCCCATCCATCCTCCACCATAATTGACCAAAACCCACTCTGGATTCATACAAAATCCAACGACAGAGACCAACGATTTTATAGTCCAAATACGTTTGCTCCATACTTTAGGGCACATGTGACCCACAAAAACGACAACGGGTGCAAAACGTAAACCAAGCCAGAAAAAGGGACTTTATCGCGAGCTGACTAAAATCTGTTGTCCTCACTCTCACTTTTGTCCACCGTAGCTTTTGAGGACTTGCCTGCTCCACCTGAAGTTCTCAGGTCAAACACTCTTTTGTCCTGGGTAACAGCCAAACCTGATAGCTGACTTATGTAAGCAGCCAAACTCTTCCCTGGAAAAGGGGGTCATTCCCCCACCCAACACTTGCTTCTTACATTATAATATATATATATTATATATATATATATAATATATATATATATATTTTAAATAAAAATTTTAAATTAAATATATATATATATATAAATATTACAAAATACATATAATATATATATATATATATTATATAAATATATATATATTATTTTTATAAAAATAATATATATATAAACCAGTGCTCCAAAAAAATTAAAATATCACTGAAGATGTATTGCGAAAAAATTGTTTAAGCCCCCCTTCGACTTAAAACGAGACCTCAAATGCAGGGGGGGCCCTACATAGTTGCACAAGGGCTATATTTTTCTGTGGCCCATCCAGACCTACCTTTTAGAATGTGAAGGCACCAGCTACTTAATCACGCACTGATAAAAAGTCTGTGTAATGGGGGAGTGCTAAAACCAAACAGGAGCCTGCCCCCCCCTATATACAACCAAAAAAAACAATATTGGTTTCACACCTCCAAAAAACTTTAAATGGAATGCACGCTGTGATGGGTTTTAATCTAAAATTCATAACAAAAAAGCAGCACACAAAAAAAGAATACGTTAAAAAAAAATTTCTGCTTAAAAAACAAAGAAAGTTTTATGAGGTTCTTAGTTCACACTTTTTCGAAAATTCCCTTTAAAACAACCCTTTGCTTCAACGAACCTCAAATGCAAAAAAAAAAAAAATGGGTCCTCACTACTTTTACTAATGCTAATTTTTCTGTGCCATCCGACCCACCTTTTAGAATGTGAAGGCAAACCCCGGCTCTAAATACATGCCATTAAAAAATCTGTGTAGATGGGGGGGTGCTAAAAAACCAGATGGAGGCATCCCCCCCCCCCCTATAAAAATCCCAAAAAAAAATTTGGTTCAGCACCTCCCAAAAAAATTTAAATGTGGTGCACCTGTGATGGTTAATCAAATAGTATTTATATTTTGATTACAGCCACACAGCTGCACCCCATTTTAAAATTTTTTGGAGGTCTGAACCAAATATTTTTTTTGGATTTTATATAGGGGGGGCGGGCTGCCCCCATCTTGGGTTTTTACACCCACCCATCTACACAACTTTTTTAATCCGTGCGTGTATTTATAGCTGGTCCTTCACATTCTGAAAGGGAGGTCTGGATGGACCACAAAAAAATATACGTTAAGGCAATTAGTGAAGGACCCCCCTCATTTGAGGTCTCTTGAAGTCAAGGTTCGCTTAAGCAAAATTTTCCAAAAGTGGAACTAAGAAAACCCCAAACTTTCGTGGTTTTTTTTTTAAAACAGGGAAAATTTTTTTTCAACATATTCAATTTTTGTTGCTTTTGTTAAAGTTATGTGTTCCGTTACCCAATGACACATCAATAACACGTTTTAAAAGTAAAAACATAATTGTGTGAGGACTTGGCCGGGCTTTAAAGGAGGGGCCCGAGGCCGCCAGCCAGAAGACCCAGGATGCAGTTGCTGGACTTTTTGGGGGGGGGGACTGGTTTAAATTTTGATGGAATCAATGTAAGCAGGGTGGGGTTGTCTATTGGGAAAAAGGGTTTTTTTGTGAAAAAAAACCCCTTCCGAACAAGGGGTGCCAGTAGCAGTCAGACTCCCGCTGAACCTCCGGGGGTGTGAAGGAAAAAATCCCCCCACAAGACTGCAGTAAGTCCCTTAACAGGGGTAAAAGAGAGAAGTACCCAGGGAAAGGTGGGCCCTGGACAATAAAGAATTGTTTTAAAGGGGGAACTAGCTTCTTTAGGAAAACGGCTCCAGCAGGGGGGCAAACTAGCTCAGTATGCCCCCCAAAGGGTTTGGGTTAACACGCTCAGAGTAACTGTTTCAGGAAAGTGTGTCCCGTGAAGATAACCAGGAGAAAAGGGTTTTAAAACGTCATCTCCAGGGGGGCTAAGGGGTTTTCCAGTTTGCAAAAAAGGGGAACCAAAAGCCTTTCCCGGGGGGAAAATTTATGAGTAAGAATGCCCCGCGTTTTTAGGAAGCTCCTGGGTTCCAGATTTGGGAAATGGTTTTACCACTGACCAGAGCGCACTGTGTGAACGTGATGGGAATGTTCAGGTTTCCGGGGTGCGCCCCCAGTGGGGAAAAGGGGGGACAACCCCACAAGTATTTCAGGCAATGAAATCCCGTGGTTTGTTACCTTAAATAAAAAACTCAGGGGAAATGCCCCAAAAAGAACTTGGGAAATATAGCAAAAAGAAGGCTAAATTTTATTCCCTCAAAATGATAGTTTTTGGGCCTGAAGGGGAGTGCAGAAGTTTTGATTCCCGGAAAATGATGGCCATAAAGGGAAAATGGGGTATTTTTTTGGAAACCCCAAAGTCATCTCTAGTAATTTAACCAATTTCCCTTCCCGCTTTTTTTTGGGGCCTTTTAAAAAGGGGGAAAAAGGTTGCAAGAAACTAACCCTGCAAGCTTGGGGCTTTACCGGGAAACTAGAACGGGAAAGTGGTTCTCTGGGTATTTGGTGGGAATTAATTGGGGCCAGGTGAAAAAACTTAAACCCCCCAAACAGCACGTATACCCAACAGAACCCTTAGATGGGGAAGGGTGTGAACCAGTACAAGGGCCCCTATTACTCTAATAAACCAAAAGCCCCTAAAACTGGCAGGTGCCCCCATGGTCCTAAAGGACACCAGATTTTTCCCCTGGTTAAAAGGTACCAAGAAATGGAGGAAGAATCTCCCCCCTTGGAGCTGCTAAAACACACCGAGGGAGTAGGTCCCAAGCACTAGTGAGGTACCCAAGGGGGAAAAGAGGAATAAAAAGAAGGTTGTGGGGATGCCGGGTAATCCCTGAAGATTGAGGTAGGCTGTAAGGGGGAACCCGGGTCCCCACGTAAGGAGCGGTTGGGAAAAACCCCCAGCAAGGAGAAATTCCCGGACAAATGCTGTGGGGATGATCCCGGGAAAGACAAGTGTGGAAAAAAGGGTCCTAGGAAAAGGGGTTCTGCCCCCCCAGCCAAAGGGGGCCCCAAACCCAACGTAAGGGGTTTAGTTTTGGACAAGGCTGTAACCTCAGGGCTAAGAGAGCAAGGCAGGGGGGTCCTAAATGTTACAGAGGGAGGGGGGCCCATAGGGCCCCCGTTAGAGGAAAATGGAAACCCGGGTGAAAAAGGGAAATATAGGTTTTAAAAACATGAGATTTGGGGGCATTTTTCCAGGTTAAGGGTAGGGGGGGACCGAGGTCTTGTAGTGGGGGGAAATCTATCCCCCAGAAAACCCGAACTACAAGACAAAAGAAAACCAGTGAGGAAAAGTGTATAGGGAATTTTTTTCAGGGTTTTTGGTGATTTCCCTGAAGGGGCTTTAAACAGAGGGAAAATTTGGCAGCGGGAAAAGGAAAAGGGGGCTGTTACCAGTTTGTGAATGCAGGATACTCATAGGGGAGTCCCCGGAATTGCGGGATGCCCAAGGGCAAAATTCCAGCCCTTTTTTGGTTGAGAAAAAAAAGGATTTTTGGGCCTTTGGCCCGGTTTTCCCCAAAATTTTGCCGAGTGAAATGGCCCGGGAACCTTCAGTAATCAGGGGAATGGGTTCCCCTTTGGGCTTGACATCTAAGGGTGTAGGAGAGAGTTTTCCCAGGGCAAAAAGTAGAAGTTCAGAAAAAAATCGGTAGGATAATTTAGCCAGGGGGCCCGGAACAAAATAAGGGGCCTAATTTTTCCCGGTAGGGGGGCATTGGGCCTTAAAAACAGGTTAAAAAACAAGGGGTTTTAAATGGGAAGAGGGGCAATTTACAGGTAGCTGGGAAAAGAAAGGAAAAAAGTAGGAATTGGTGGATGACTCCTGAAAATCTTTTCGGGAAAGTACCGTGTCCCCCCAAAGTAAAAACCCTGCTGATGTCTTGCAAGGAATTTTACCCCCGAAAGGTGCTTTACCCGGGGGAAGGGTTTTGCAAGGTGAAAAGGCCTACGGGCCCTTTTTCCAAAAGGGGGGGGGTAAGTGGCGGGGGCGACCTTAGAAGAAACCCCATTTCTCCCCACTAGAAAGGGTTTTGCAGCCCGCGATTTTCCCAAATTAAATTTGGGTTTCCAAGTTTCTTTCCTTTCAGTGAGGAAGGTCAGCATCTGGGAAGGGGAACCAGGGGTTTTAAATTTCTCAGGGTAATTTTTGGGGAGTTTCTCAGCTGAAGGTTTTGTTAAATAGCCTGGTCCCTTCCCGTATACCCAGGGGATTTTGGCTCACAGTCAGTGGAGGAAGGTGCAGGCCTTTTCCCCGGGGATTTTCCTTTGGGGGCTTCCCCCCTAGCTTGAGAGAAAACCAGGCCCAAGGACCCATATTTTTAAAAGGGGAGTACATGTTTTTTGGGGGTGGGTAGTAACCCAAACCACGGGAAAAGAGGGACTCTCTGTATGTTAGTTAATTCTGGAAAGGCCCCAAAGGATTTTATTTTGTTTGGGTGTAAAAAGTTTTCCCGTTTTTGGAGAATAAAGCTGGCAGAAGCCACATTTAATGAGAAAACCCCTTTTTCGACCTGCTTTCCATTTTTCCCCAAAACGGCGATCCCAAAGCAAGAGTGCCCCCCCAAAGGCCCGGCCCAAAATGGCGGGTGAACACGAGTGAATGCCTTGCTTCCTCATTTCCTCTCTACTGAAAAAACCCACTCCCCATCATGGGTGATTTCAACATCCCCATTGGGCCCAAACCCAAAGTCCCCCCTTCCCCCTCTCAGTTTCTTTCACAAACCTCTTCCCCTTGGGCCCCTCACAGTTCCCCGACTCTTTCCAAATCACCCAAGGGTGGGGAAATCTCTTGATCTGGTCTTCTGTTTCCCCTGCTCTATTTTTTAAACTTACCAACACTCCTTATGAACTCTCGGGTCATAAAACCCATCTCTTTTACTACAACAACTTTAACAGCCTTCCTGGAAAAACACCTACCCCCTTCCCCAGGGGCCGAAATTCCGCTCTTTTAAAAAAACTCAGACTCACAGACACCCAAAAAAAGTCCTCACTGCCCCCAAACTCCCCCTCCCCTCCTGTCCTGACCTGTCCTGTTAGATATTACAATGAAACTCTCCACCACCACCCTTGGGCATGTTTGGGGACCACTCCCCACACCGCCCCACCAGAGTCAGACGTCCCCAGCCTTGGCATACGCTCAGACTCGCCATCTGCAGCGATGTTCCAGGTGTGCTGAGCGTCTGTGGAGAAAGTCGAAGCTACCTGCAGACTTTTTCCATTACAAATTCATGCTCAGGACTTACCACACTGCCCTTCACTGTGCCAAACAAAAATATTTCACCTCCCTCATCTCCACATTACACAACAACCCAAAACATCTGTTTGACACCTTCCACTCCCTCCTCAGGCCCCAGTCACCTCTGTGCTGAAGACCTGGCCACTCACTTTAAAGACAAAATTGACACCATCCGGCAAAACATCACATCACATTCCCCAAATAACACCCATCCTGTCCCTCCCCGCACGTCCTCTAATCTTCTCTCAGCCCTTGACCCAACATTAGAAGAAGAAGTGTCCAGACTTCTCCTGTCTGACGCCCCACCACCTGCTCTAGTGACCCCATTCCCTCCCACCTTGTCCAGTCTATTTCTCCAGCTGTCCTCTCTCACTTCACTACAATCTGTAACCTCTCTCTCTCCACTGGGATCTTTCCATCTGCCTTTAAACATGCTGTTATAACTCCCTTACTTAAAAAGCCCGCTCTGGACCCTTCCTGCGCTGCCAACTACCGACCAGTATCTAACCTGCCCTTCATCTCCAAACTCCTGGAACGCTTGGTCTACTCTCGCCTGATCTGCTATCTCTCTGCTAACTCTATTCTAGACCCTCTGCAATCCGGTTTCCGCACCCTACACTACGGAAACTGCTCTCTCTAAAGTTTCAAATGATCTCAGCAAAACCTCAGGGTAACTACTCATTGCTGTTTCTTCTGGATCTCTCTGCAGCATTTGACACTGTTGATAACCACCTCCTCCTCAACATGCTCAGCACCATCGGTATCCAGGACACCGCTCTCTCTTGGTTCTCTTCCTATCTCTCTGACCGCTCCTTCAGTGCCTCATTTTCCGGTTCTACCTTCTCTCCTCTTCCTCTTGCTGTCGGGGTTCCTCAGGGATCCATTCTTGGTCCTCTCCTCTTTTGACTCTACACAGCCCCCATTGGACAGACCATCAGTAGATTTGGCTTCCAGTACCATCTCTATGCTGATGACACTCAACTATACACTTCCTCCCGAGACATCACTCCTGCCCTGCTACAAAACACCAGTGATTGTCTGTCCGCTGTCTCTGACATCAGGTCCTCTCTCTATCTTAAACTAAATATCACTAAAACGTAACTTCTAGTCATCCCACCATCTCCTAACCGACCTCACCCTGCTATTTCTCTCTCCGTATGTTGCACCACCATAACTCCTAGGCAGCAGGCCCGATGTCTGGGGGTTATATTAGATTCTAATCTGACCTTCACCCCCTATATCCAATCCCTTGCCCGCTCCTGTCACCTGAACCTCAAGAACATCTCCAGAATCCGTCTGTTTCTCACTGTGGAAACAACTCAAACTCTCATTGTTGCTCTTATTCATTCTCGTCTTGACTACTGTAACTCCCTACTTGTTGATCTTCCTCTCTGTAAACTTTCCCCTCTCCAATCTGTCCTGAATGCAGCAGCCAGGCTTGTCTTTCTTTCCAGCCGCTATACTGATGCCTCTACCCTGTGTCAGTCTCTGCACTGGCTGCCTATTCAGTACAGAATACAACATAAACTCATCACTCTCACACATAAGGCTCTCCACAGTGCTGCACCCCCATACATCTCCTCCCTCATCTCTGTCTACCACCCTACCTGCTCTCTTCGCTCTGCTACTGATCTAAGACTACACACCTCACTCATCCGAACCTCCCATGCCCGTCTCCAAGATTTTGCACGTATTGCACCAGTTCTCTGGAACATGTTACCCCATGTGATCAGGTACACTCACAACCCTCACAGTTTTAAGTGCGCTCTGAAAACTCACCTTCTTAGACAAGCCTATCAAGATCCCTAATTGTTAAGCCCCCAAATTCTGTCACATATTCGTCACTTCCTGCACTTTGGCACCCACAGGCACTTATCTGTATATAGATGTATGGTTGGGATGGCAGGTTCATCCGCTTTTTATGTATACTACCCCATATTTATGTAACATGGCTGGTCCATTGTAACCCAAGCACTTGTCACCCTTTGTTTCACCCATACACCCTAATAGATTGTAAGCTCTAGCGAGCAGGGCCCTCACACCTCGTGTCTCATTTGTCAGTAGCTTTTTTTATAATGTAATACTGGTTTGTCTGTGCTTATTCCCTCTATATTGTAAAGTGCTGCGGAATATGTTGGCGCTATATAAATAAAGATTATTATTATTATATAAAAAAAAAAAATGTAAATCATGTGCCAATACATGTTCACTTCCTCTGAGCCGTTTTTACTTTCCGATTGTAGATTTTTATATTATGTTGTCTGTAGATGATTATGGGGAAGCCGTTTTTACAAGTGGTTAAATATATGCTTTAGCGCAGCTACATGTGTATAGGAGTCTGTGAACAGGAGCAGACACATTGTCTTCTGTAGTAGAGTTTTCTAAGTCTGCTCTGTGGCCTGGAAGAAAATCAGTTTACAGGGAGGGAAAGAGGGGGAGCTTTTAATATATTATACTCTTAATGGTGGATCCTGTGATATATATACACATTTGTGTAATTTTTTCAGTGTAATCTTGCCTTGGTTGATGACTGATGAAAAGTTTTCTCCACCCCCGGAACTTCCTTTCCGAATCCATGTCAGTCTATTATAAAGCCTGGTGGCCAAAGTGAAAACGGCAGGACTTCATAATTAAAGAAAAAATAAAAAATATTCATAGTAATATGGAAAGTAAGAAGGGGTCGTAAAGGATTTTCTCACTAGGCTGTTTCACTAAGTCACAAGCAGTTTTATACTGTCTCTTCAGGCTGTGAATGGTTCTATAGCAGTGATTAGCATATTAGCATCTCTGTAAATAGCTGAGCCATTACAAGTCTGACAAGTGCAGGAGAGCTTCAGTAAACACAAAGGGCCTCATGTATGAAAACTGTCTTGGTCTAAGACTTTCTTTGTTGCCCATAGCAAACTATCAGAGTTCCTTTTACATTTCATCTAATGCTCTGAAAGAATGAAACAGGTGCTCTGATTGGTTGCTATGGGCAACAACAAAAAAAATCTTAGACCAAGACAGTTTTCATACATGTCCCCCAAAGTACATGTGCTGTGAGGACTGAAAATAATTGCCTATCTCTAATCTTAATATACAACAAAGGCATTATAGAAAGAGAGCTGAACGTTCTAGCACCCTCTGTTGGTTGTAGCTATCCTCATTTCACTTGTGACTAACCAAGTCTTGGAGAGGGAAAAGAATTCATGCCAAGCCAGTATTGCTCATCTGAATACAGCTGTTTCTGAGTTTTGCCACTCGTAAGCGCAGAGCTTACTGGCTGACTGAATGTGAGGCGATGAGTGGCTCAAGGGGTAATATCTCTCTTTGGGGAGAGGCACCATGTCAGTGTGTGAGGATTTGAAGATCACCTTTTGCACCTCACTGGGTATTTACATATAACAAAGGCATTATGGAAAGAGTTAAATGCTATAATGCCCTCTATTAGATGTAGCCGTCCTCAATTCGCTTGTGACTCACCAAGTCTTGGAAAGCTAAAAGGATTCATGCCAAGTGGCACAAGCGAAATGAGGATTACAACATCCAGTAATGCCTTTGTTATATGTAAATTCCCAGTGAGCTGCAAAAGGTGATCTTCAAATCCTCACACACTGACATGGTGCCTCACCCCTTCTGAGCCACTGAATGCCTCCCACCCAAACAGCGAGTAAGAGCTGCTCTGCACTAATGAGGGGCAAAATCCCAAAAAGGCTGTATGAAGATGAGTAATACTGGCTTGACATGAAATCTTTATGCTTTTCAAGACCCGGCGAGTTACAAGTGAATTGAGGATAGCTGCATTCAATAGAGGGTCTAAAGTATTTAGCTTTCTTCCCATTATGTCTTTGTTGAATTTAAATTCCGAGTGAGGTGCAAAAGACGATCTTCAAATCATCACAAACCACCAGAGTAATTTGTGAAAGGGGTTGTGTGAGAAACTCCCCAAAAATTAGAATATATAATGGAGGACACAAAAGATAAGCAGTAAATCTGTGTCACAATGCAGTGTCTGAACTACTTACAAACCTTGTTATATTGCATAATGTTGCCATGTTGGATCTTTCTCCTCACTGGGTTAGTGAGCGGAGCTACAGTTGCTAAACCCCCTTTTTGAAAACTACATGACCACAAAAACCTGATTCCTCCAACTGAGCTATAGATTCTATATACTATATCCACACCAAATTTATTTTTCACGAGTAGCGCTGCAGCCCACAGTTCGGTCTGCGGGCGCACTCGTTCCCCTGCGCCCGAGACGAGCGGTGCCGTGGTCTGCATGTCGGGCCGCGGGTGCACTCGCTCCCTCTGGCGCATTCACTTACCAGTCTGCTATCCTGATTCCCCGAATTTGTCTGCGGCCGGAGTGTGCGGCCAAGCTCCTTAGGTCGCGTGCGCCAGCTCTCTCAAATTTAAAGGGACACTGCGCCGGTAATTGGTTTTGCTGCTCGCTGACCCTATATAATGGCTCCACCCCCGGAACTTCCTTGCTGAATCCATAGCGCCCTTTACCTATGTGAGGAAGCCTTATTCTACTCCGGTTTGCCGTTCCTGTATACCAGTCCCGTCTGCCTTCGTCCTTTGACCTCGACATGCGCTGCCTGCCCCAACCTTCTGGCCTGACCCCGACTACGACTTCATCTACCACTTCTGTTCCGCGTTGCACCTCGGCCGCCTCCATAAGCTAGCCACATTAGGGGTAGCGACCTGGTGGAATCCCACCGCGGCAAGTCCATCCCACCTTGCGGCGGGCTCTGGTGAAAACCGGGACTCACTTAGACTCCGCTCCCTGGTGTGGCCTCTACCACCACTTGAGGCGGTCCAGTGGATTCACTACCCCGGCTCGTTACAGTATTGAGATATCACAATGTATACACACATACATTTGCACACTTTTATTTGAAACAGTCACCTATCCCTTACACTACAAGTCACTCAGGCTGACTGAGCATAGCAGGCATGCTCAATGATGTCAGTCAGCCTAACCAGGAAGGCACTCAGAGTCTATCCTACTGCTGTACTCTGCATTCCAGGACAGGTTTCTGCACAGGAAGGAACCCGGAAGCCGTTTTCTTCTGCTATAATGATGATCACCTAGACAAAACAAGCAAACTTTTTTTAATTAAAATTATTTAGGCATCTTTTTTCAATATGACATATAGTTTAGATATTTATTTTTCTTCTTTTCCTGGAGAACCCCTTTAACCTCTTACCGACATTTGACGTACCCATACATCATGGTCGGTTAGAGGTTCCTGCAAATTGACAAATCGGTATGTCATGGAGATCTTTCGAGCTCACAAGTGGAGCTCGCAAGATCGCAACATGGAATCAGCAGTATATTACTGCTGGCATCATGCATCATCAGCCACAACTTGAGTGAGCTCCAGCCACGAGTGATTAACCCATCGCTATCGCAATCTATCATAAACGTGATAGTGAAGTTACAGAGAGGAGGAGTGAGCTCCTACTACCTGTGATTGGCGCATCAAGCGGTGCTCAGCGCCAGGTGCATTGATAGGGTCCCAAAACATCTGGGGCCCAGGCCCTCTGTGCTACATTTTGCTCAGTAGGACGGGGTTCACACGCCATTTTTCACATGAACTGCGGATGTATTTTTACAGAGAAAAAACTGGGGCCAGCGCAGCCCTCTTAAGCTCTCACTGATATTTATTCTCCCTAGAACAGGTAATTGTCGCTCTGAATGAGAGCTATTAATTACCGTGATGCCGTCCCGTACGTCAGACGTATTAAAGCGCAATTACGCACCGAAGTACGGACTGACATTATGTTGTGTGAACATACACAGCGTATTTGTGGGGCATAACTGTGCTGTAACACGTCCTAAGAGCTACGATTAGCTGTTTTCCTTGCACACAGAACAAGCCCGTAAAAATAAGTGACACGTCACTTCTTTCAGGGAGAAAAGTGAAAGTGAAAGGGAGGTGGCCGGAGTGCTGCTGAAATTACACACTGGAGAGCGCGTACTTCCAACAGGATATGTATAGCGGTGCGCACAGGTATGTGCCATTATACGCTGTGCAAAATACCCTTAGGGCAGTACATACCACAGTACAGTGTGTGTTTTGGAAGTACGCGCTGTTCAGTGCGTACTAGGGATGAGCGATTATAATCGACAAAGTTGAAATCGGCACGATTTTTAGGTTGATCAGAAATTTCCGATCACGCAATATTATAGGTGAGAATCTGCAGATAATCTACTATCGCGCCATTTTTGGCGCTTCCTGTCATTTTGCAAATCAGCTTAGAGCATAGAGCAGGGTGAGCTGGGTGTGCGACGTCATGACTGTGATGTGTATGTTGTCATTGGCTAAAAAAATCACATGACTTCGCTTTGTATAGAACAGTGTTTCCTGTTCAGCATCAGTGTTTCAGTGTCTCTCACTAGAGCAGGACGTGTGCTAGGTCTCTGTCAATACAGCTCAGCTCAGAGACACAGTTCTTCTCTTTATTCATACAGACAACTATGCTTTTAGCTGTGAACATTATAATATAGGTAGATTAGAGAATTTCAGTTCTTAGTTAGTTAAAAAGAGACTTTTAAAGAAGCATCTAGCACTGCACAGCCGCGCGGGGGGGGGGGGGGGGGGAGGGATGGGCGGGGGGTGCAGGCGAACACAGACAAACAGGCAGGCAGGCTTTTGAAAGGAGAGTGTATATTGTGCAGCCCAGACTTTGCTTTGAACCTGCATTGAAATGGCATTTTTTTTACCAGAGTTTGGCCAGCGTACCTTTTCTTTTGTGCAGCCCAGTTTTGTTCAAAGAGCCACCTTGTACTTACATTAGGATACAGACATTTTCTAGTAACTGCAGGTGTATTTCATTGGTGCAAAACCCACCTTTTCTTATCCGTATAACTTTTAAATAGCTGTATTTCACATTGGCCTAGCCCAGTTTTGTTCAAAGAACCACCTTGTACTTATATTAGGATACAGAAATTTTCTAGTAATGCAGGTGATTTCATTAGTGCAAAACCCATCTTGTCTTATCCCTAAACTTTTAAAAAAGCTGTTTTTCACTTTGGCGCAGCCCAGTTTTGTTCAAGGAGCCACCTTGTACTTATATTAGGATACAGAAATTTTCTAGTAACTGCAGGTGTATTCCCTTGGTGCAAAACCGCCTTTTCTTTTCCGTATAACTTTTAAAAGTGTTTTTCACTTTGGCCGCCCC
>JAODAL010029242.1:0-51948 GCA_025379985.1 Phyllomedusa bahiana
AACCCCGGGGCCTAACACCCGGAAAGCGCTCTCGGTGCTTTCCAAATTTCATCGACAAAAGCCCACAAGTCTGTCTCCAAGAGACGCATTTCAAAATTGACCATTTTCCTATAATAAAAGATAGATATTTCCCTCAGTGGCATTTTTGCTAACTGCCCAAACTCCAAAACCAGAGGGTGGCCATTGCTATTCATAAGTCCCTAGGCTCATCGGGTTATAGAATGCTAGCTGACCCAGAGGCCAGATACCTCATCTTGTCCTCAACATCAACGGTCATGACTTTACGATCGTTAATGTCTATGCTCCGAAATTCTGGACAGGTAGATTTCTTGGTGAAGGTTCTAGATGAGTTGCATTTACGGGCCAGGGGCACGGTCTTGTTTTGTGGGGACTTTAACCTTACCCTTGACCCCACCCTGGATAACTCGTCCGGACTTTCCCTCTATAGCATATTCAGCATTAAACGTGTTAAGAGGGCCCTTTCTCCAATTCCAGTTAGTAGACGGATGGCGGCTTCAAACATCCATCCGATAGGGACTACAGTTTTTTTTCACAACCACAACACATATAGTAGGATTGACTACATTCTGCTTCAACATAGCGCACTCCGTGGTTGCAGTCCTCCTCCATGGGAGTGGCTATGGTCGGACCATGCCCCATTTTGTCTCCTTGTGTGTCCCCTTCCTCTCTGGGCATGCCAGACCCTGGAAAACTAAAACGAGTCCCTGTTGTTGGATTCGGATGTTTGGCGGAGCTCAGGCAAAATGCTGATCATTTCAGGACGGATCATGTTGCTGATCCCACTTCCCCTCTTCTCCAATGGGAGGCTCTGAAGTGCTTTCCCCGTGGGATTTTGATCAAGCACGGTAGTCGCCTAAAAAAGGCTCGGACGACAGCAATTGAAAAGGGCATACAAAAGGTGTCCTCGCTTGAGCTCCTACAAAAAACAGGCACTCTCCAACACAGTGTTGCAGGACCTGCTATTGGCCAGACTGGAGGTGCGTTACTGTTTGGGGCCACCTGGGGCAGACCTTTGCAAAAGGGTCGAAGCAGGTTCTATGAATACGGGAACAAGAGTGGTCGGCTCTTGGCGAGGGCGATAGGAACTAGGACAGCCCAATCCTTGGTAACTGGCATCAAAAACAGCGCAGGCAACCTGGTTCACTCCACCCCCGAGATCGCGCGTGAGTTTCAATCATTTTTTCTAAGTTGTATAATCTCTCAGGTGGTCAATCTCGCCCGTCTTCCTCGGGACGGGACCCCCCTCCCCTTTTCCGACCCTTCCGGACGAGGTCATCCAGCAGTTGGAGGATCCCTTCTCGGGGAGGGAATTGGAGATGGCCGTTGGGGACCTCCCTAGTGGGAAAAGTCCGGGGCCTGACGGTTTTCCGGTAAATTTTTCCAGATCAATGCTCCACTCTTCTGCCCCAGTTCTCTTGAAGCTTTCAACGTTGTCTCAGCTCTTCTCCCTTCCCCAGGGAGACCTCCCCGGCCCATATCACGGTTTTGCCCAAACCGGGAAAAAGGGCCCGCAGGTCTGTGGGAGTTATAGACCAATTTTTCCCCTTTTCAACGTGGATCTCAAAATCTACGCCAAATTGTTGGCAAATCGCCTCAATCCTCTCTTGCCCACATTGATCCATCCGGACCAGGTGGGTTTCACCCGGGTCGGAGGGCTAGGGACAATACTTGAAGACATTGGATGTCATCCCTTATGCTCAGTTGCACGGGGAACCCTTGATTTATCCTGTCTCTTGATGCTGAGAAAGCTTTTGGGCAGGATCTCTTGGGAGTCTCTGACTGATTTCCCTCCAGCATGTGGGGCTTGGCCCCCTCTTCACTGGCAAAATCCTAGCGCTTTATCAGAACCCCTCTGCGAGAATTAAAATCAATGGTGCCTTGTCAGGCCCCCTGGACATACGCAATGGTAATAGGCAGGGATGCCCCCTGTCGCCGCTATTGTTTTATCTTAATCATGGGAACAAAATTTTGGCCGCTGTGCGTTCCAACCCGGACATCAGGGGATTACGATTGGAGGGCAGGAGCTTAAGTTTCTCAGCTTTTGCGGATGATCTTTTACTCTACCTTAAGGGGCCCCTTCATATCTCTCCCCTCCTTGATGTCCGAGTTGGGGCAAATTTTGCCTGGGTCTAAAATACAAAATCAATTATTCTAAATCTGAAGCCTTGAAAGTCTCTCTTGACCCGTCCACTGCTCTGGCCATTAGATTAACTTTCCCCTTCTCGTGGCCTGGGAGGGAGTTTTCATATTTGGGGATTAAAATTCCTAAGGACCTGTCACACCTGTATGATTGCAACTTTCATCCCTTGCTGGTTAATATTTCTCGGCGTCTGGGGGATTGGGGCGGGGGGACTTCTCATGGTTTGGGAGAGTGAATATTATTAAAATGTCCATACTCCCGAAAAATCTATACCTGTTTCAGACGGTCCCGATTCCCTTGCCTCCCCTATTCTGGGTTAAACTCCAACGTTGTTTCACGAGTTCTATGGCACTCCCACCGGCCCGAGCTCAAACGGGTAACTGCTGGTCTAGACCCAAAACGGAGGGGGGTGTGGGGGCTTGCCCGATTGCAAGGTCTATTACCTGGTGCTGCCTATGTAGGTTTTTGTGACTTGGTCCATGGGCCCCCAGTATAAGCTCTGGGTGGGCATTGCGCAAACAGTCTCTCCCTGGAGCGATAATCTCCCTCCCATGGGCCCAGAGCCTCTCGACCCGTGACCCCAGACTTTTGTCTTTCAGCACAGCCCCCACACGCTCTCTTTTAATATGAAATCTAAGGCCCGGCCCCTTATAGACTTAACCGGCCCTCTATTCCCCATTGGATAATCCAATTGTTCCCCCGGGGCGCCTCACGGGCGGTCCTTTCCTGGGAGTTCTAAATATCGCCCCTCCTCTAGCACAGATTCATAACGGGGTGCCTTATTACACCTGGGCCGTCTGACCCACAGATTGCCTCCATCTGATAGGTACAGGTTGAATACCTGCAGCTTCGGCACTCTTTACTCCACAGTCACAAGGAATGTCTCTTATAGAGCACTCTCTCCATTTGAGGAACTATGTGTTGCCTCATCGCTCCCCAGGCACCTGATCTCTCTGCTCTACCATTGGTTAAACTCCTCACCTGTCAGGACCTCCTTCATTACTGTAAGGCCCGGGAAAGGAGTTTCAGAGGACCTTTACGGTTGATAATGGAGAAAGTGCTTTTTTCTCACACATAAAGCAGTGATAGCCTGCAAGGCGCAGGAAAACAAGCTTTAAAATTTTGTTAGGTGGGATAGGGTGTGACCTGATCCACAAATTTGTACTCCTAATGTTCGGTCACCTGCTGGAGGTGTAATTTGAGGAAGGGTCTATGTCCCATTTCTGGTGGGGTGTCCAGTCTTGCACCCTTATGAAAAAAAGTCTTTCAGGCCATTCAGACTGTTGTGGGACCTATATCTGGAATGTCCAGAGGCGCTCTTATTTATGTCCCCTTTCTCGCAAGTCCTCTTACAAGAAATCCTTGATTAGGACATTTACTACTGGCGGCAAAGACGGTGATCCCTCGCGCTGGCGTCACACCCCATTCCCCGTCCATTGCTGATGGTGGCGGAGGTGTCTTCTATCAATGTATGGAGGAGTTTGATTGCCCATAGCCCCGAGGAGAACTTAAAGTCCTGCACACTTTGGAGGCCATGGACCCTTTTTCAATCCTCCAGGAATTCTGGCTGTTTTAGGGTGAGGCTGGGGCACCCCCTTTGGCCCTACCACTCCCCCCACTGTGGGGAGGGTGGCTGTGGTGGCTCGGCCCATGGCGGTTGGAGTATTTCTTTATAGGGTCAAACTCTTCATTGAATTATGCCTTCAATGAAGTGATTTGTGCTCCCCAGGGGTCTGGCGGTGTGGACCTCCCTTCCCTCCTTCTCCCCCATCTTCCTTTTATTTGTTGTTGATTCATTGGTGTTTCGAGACACTTTGATTTGCAGACATCCAGTGCTCGGCCTATTGCCGGGGTGGGCTGTCAGGCCCGCCGCCACGTTTTGGATGTTATTCATGACTCTATGTTTTTAATTGGTAAACATATTGTCTTTGGTCATAGTGCCGAGGGCCTTCTTAATGATGCTGCGCTCACTGATTTGCCTTTTGTACTAACACTGTAGTGCCCTTTGCTCATTTTGTGGTTATGTGTTATTTTTGCTTATTGAAAAAGTTGAATAAAAAAATCTATTATAAATGAAATGTGTGCCAAAAAAGAGGTTCAAACTCTAGCGAATGATCTGTCCCCCAGTACTTATATGAGCAACAGAAATAATACATGGTGGCAACAATGTGGCTGTTTCCCCTGTGGGAAGAAAGATGTAATTTGGTGTAACATAATAGTGAAGGTGGGTTACATTCGCCAACAGCACCAATACAAGGATTATTTAAATTGAAGCAGTATGCGAACTGCGAAACAGTCCACGTTATCGATTACATGTATGCAACCCATTGCAATCTCATATACATAGGCAGTACTATAAGAAATTAAAGCATTGAATTGAGTACACTGGCCAGGCATACGAAACAAAAAAGTAATTTATCAGGGGGCATCCAGACATTTCGTTGAAACACATGAGAGCAGGATTGCATCTTTAAAGTGTGGCAATAATGGAAAAGGTAAATAAGCAAATAGAGGGGGGAGTTTGGGACATAAAGTATGGTTTCGAGAGGCTATTGGATTCTTAATGACGAATACCGCTTCCCCAAAGGCATGATTAACGGTCATGATCTCTTGTACTTACATTGAGAAATCGTCAAATCGTATATTGCTGTCATTTTAGAAAATCAGCATATATTGCTTGAAGCATTTGCAATCCATGTTGATAACCTGCAAAAATTGCCAAAACATGTGTGAATATTATACTATATAAAACGCCCCAGAGGCTTGAATAAACGATATGATCTCATGTATATACATTGAAAAAACTGTCAAACGTTTAATGAGAATCGTTTAATGCATACTTTTTAGAAAATCAGGCATATATTTGCATGAAGCATTTGGCAATTCCATGTTGTTACCTGCAAAATTGCTAAAAACATGTGTTGATTATATACTATATAAAACGCCCTAGAGGCATGAATAAAACGACATGATCTCATGTATTATACTTGAAAAACTGTCACGTTTAATGCATTACATTTTAGAAATTCAGCATATATTGCATGAAAGCATTTTGCAATCTCATTTTGTTAATCTCAAAACCCAAAACAATTCGAATATATATTTTTAAAAACGTTAGGAGACCTGCTTAAAAACACAAAGGTTTGCAATACAAAGGTTCTTAGGAAGCAATAAAATTTGAGCTACCCAAGGGTTAAAATTAAGCACACCCCCAGACCAGTGACCCTTGACGGTTTTTAAAAGTTTGTTCACTTAGGAATTTTTTGTCAGAATTTATATCCGTGAAAAAGGGCCCGGGGGGTCCCAAAAACGCGTCGGCTTTTTAAGCTATCTTGGGGAAAAAGAAATTGAAAAAAAAATTTTCGTGAAGTACCTTTGGTCCGCTGGAATTTCCTTGGGAATTTTCTTTTTTTGTTGTATTACACATTTTCCTTTAGGGCTATGATTGACGGGTTTAAAAGGAAAAGCAAAAAAAATCTTTAATTGTACCGACCCCCGGCCTTTTTTTTTAAAATCTAGCGCTGGAGGAAGGGGCCAAAGGAAATTTTTTGTTGATCGGATAAATTTTCCCGCAAAGATGCGTCTTTTGTAAGCCCACCACATGGCGCCGGATTAATGAATTCGCCTAGCACGTCTCTTACATGGAGAGTGAGCCCATTTGTATTTAATGGGGGAATTTGATCGCCATGGTAAGAGACAATACACTAAAAGAAAAGATTAATAGTATTAGTGAAGGTTTTAACAACAGCACCAGGAACTTTTATGCTGATGATAAGCATGATAGGATGTCGTGAACATGGCAACAATTAGTAACTAAGAACTGAAAACTTGGGGCCAACCGGCCCACCAGTAAAATGGGGAAATACAAAAAAGAATTCCCCAAAATTGGGAATGCGTTGGGGGAAGTTTTCCCTAGTCGAAAGGAACCCAAAAAGAGATCAGGCTGAACCCGGGGGAACCTGCAAAAGAGACTTTTGCTCCCCATATTAAAAATAGCTAGGTCCCCCATGGCGGGGGTTTGGATTTGTGGTTTCTCCGACCAAGTGGAGTATGGCTTTGGTCTGCTTGGGCCTTTTTTTGGGGAGTCTTTTGGAGAGGTGAAAAGCCCCCGGATACAAAAGGGTTTCTTCACCGAGGTCGGTTGAATGCACACTGTGGTAAGGTTTTTTTTGGAAATCCTAATTTAACCGGGAATCCCCAGTGGTACCCGATATTGGGGTCTTAAGAATTTTTGAAAAGGGGCTAAAACTCTTTTCTTTTTAACATGGCCCGCGGAAGGTCTGGGAATAGGAAAATTGGAAAATCTATCTGGAAGCTAAATTTTTGGCGTTTGGGCTTGAGGAAAAAAGTTATCTTTGGTTTTGAAAAAATGTATACGGGCAATCACGCCCCTTGGGATGCTGCAGAAAGGGCTTTGGTTTTGGGGGGGTTATTCTGTCAATCAGCAAGTCAGTTTGAGATCCCCTTGGGGAGCGCAATCGCACATTTGGCAAAAAGGGAGAAAGGCCCTTTTGAGGATATAGATTTGGTATGCCTCGGATCCTTATGTTTTTCCCCCGGGATCTGTTTTAAAGACCAGGATTTTAAATGACAGTCTTTGGGCCCTCTTTTTTCCAATTCCGCTTTTGCTAAATGGTGAGTTATTAAAGTGGTTGCTCCCCATTTTCTTTTAAAATGATTACCCACTACTGGGTTTGGGATATCTGACTTCAGGTCGCCTTTTTGTTAAAATCTTTATGAAAAATTTCTCTAAAAGAGGTAAAGGTCGTTGTAGAGTGGCTTCCTTGGAGAGATTTGACGTATCTCTTGTTGCCCCCAGATAATTGATTCGGGTGGGGAAAGGGGGGAGGGGAAAGTTGAAAAAAATGGATTTTGATCTTCCATTGGTTGTGCCCTTGGTGATGATTGTTGGAAAAATTGGGTAAGTTTGGTCGGCTTGACGCGTTGTGACCTTTTGGAGGCACTTCTCATCTTTTTTTTGGGGTGCAAAACGGCTATGGGAGGTCTCTCTCGCGTTTAAAGGGCAAGAAGCGGATAGTTTTTTTTTTTTTTCTTCTTTCCTTACTTTCCTTAGTTCTGTGGATCTATTCTAAGGAGTTATTGGGGACCAAAGGAGTCTATATCCCAAGTAAATTTTTTTTTCTTGTTTAAACCCTAAGGACTAACCCGTAGGCCTTTTTCACTATGCTTATAGGTCAGTTGCTGAAGTAATACGCAGTATGCGTGAGGTTTAGTGCAGACCAGATTGAGAAAGTCCTGCGTTCTGTTTCCTATTATTTTCCTAATATGGTTGCACTATTGAGCCTGGAAAGATCTTAAAATGGCCGCTGGGCCTTATGTAATGCACAGAGCCGGTGGTATATTAATTAACTGAGCAGGACAAAAGGGGTTTAAAAATGGGGGGAAGTCCAGTGAGAGGTGATTTTCCCGCTATGAAACCGGGGCAGCTGTTTTTTTTTTTTTTTTCCCCCCTTTTTTAAAAGGGTGCAGCCTTATGATTGTGCGAAACAAGCTTTAATAAAATGGCCGCACCCCGTTGGTTGCAGCACCTCTTTACTTTTCTGCCTAAAAGTTCTGGAATTTTTTGGATCGTGCCTGTCAGATTGTGTGGGTTTGCCCAGGAGCCCGGGGGTTTTTTTGCTCTTGTCGGAGCCCCCGCTAATTGCGTACCCCGTGGCCCGGGGTTTTTTTGCCGGGCGGCGCGCCCGTCGGGACTTCCCGTGCTGGGTGTACTCACAGAGATGATGCGCACGGTCCCTCTTCCAGCGGCGGCATGCAGGTCAGTCTCCTGTTCTGAGTCTAGTTGGGGCAGTCAGCAGCAATGGTTTGCTCTAGCTCCCGGTCTTCCGTTTCAGCTCGCACGGGGGTAGTTGTGCCCTTTCAAGCAGGGCTTTACTGGGACAGGCCCTGAGCAGGGGGCGGCACGGGACTTGCGGAGCTGAGATGCAGACACCTGGTTTTCCTATGGCCCAAAAAGGGTCACGAACGCAGCCCAGCAGGTCCAATGTTGATTTGCGGGCAGAGAAAGGCAGTAGAAGGCTTATTTGAGCCGTTTTGGCAGATTTCTCACGGATTTCCCAGCTGAGCGTCTTACCCTCCAAGGGTAGGCCCCCCCCATATTGATCAGTTTTGTGTCTACGGTTCCTATTCATTTTTATATGTCTCCATGGTGACAGACTACATACAAGCTCTGTGTAGTCTGATCCTGCAGTCATCTTGCCATCAATCTATCCCATTCTTCTTGCAACCAAATGTTTGTTAGCAAGAAGTGGGAGACAGTGGAAGGAGAGGCTTTAAAAGGGCGCTTTTTTATTTTCTGTTTGGAAAAGGGATGAACTGACAATTCTAGGTTGCCTGTCACTTTAAATGTATACTTAACCATAGATGCTCAGTTTTTTATTTTTGTACTTTATACATTTAAATAGGTTTTTATGTTGCACGATATATGTTCTGTTTTGTTTTATTATAAGTGCTATAAGACAATGACCAACAGTACCCTAGGATGGATTGAGGATTAGATTGCTGTTGGCAATAGAGGTGAAGGCCTCCTGGGCTGTCAATCACCAAGGAAGAGCTAACTGCCTCTGAGGGGGCCCCTTATGGCAGGGGGGGCAGATGTGGGGGATTTTCCAGGGGCGAAAATACGGGGGGTACGGGGTTAGCAGTTTCTCCGGGGCCCGTGCGCTCTGGGACTGCGCCCCGGGGCAGCTGCTACTCGTCTGCTACCCCGGGGAAAGGCCACTCCTGGGCCCGCCGGCAGGAATTAAAAGTTCATGCGGCAGTCGGGAGTAGGGGGGGGACATGCTACCTCGAACGCTGGGGCCTTCCGGGCCGAGCTTCAGAGGGACCCCGCCGGAGATAGCAAGCGGGCGCGTCCGCCCTATATTTCCTGCCGGCCCTCTGTTTTACTGTGGGGGGCGCGCGGTGAGTCAATCCCGCGCCGCCCGCGTGACGCAGAGGCGCAGGGAAAAATAGCAAAGGAACGACGGCGCTCGGGGGCGGGATCGAGGGGGGGAGTAACTATTTATTATTTTACCTGCCCTAAGCCTGCTGTAACCCCCTAAGCCACCCGTAACCCCCCAAGCCTGCCCATACCCCCCTAATGCTGTATACCCCAAAACCCGCCTATAAACCCCCCAGCCTGCCTGTATACCTAACCCGCCCATAAACCCCCCAGCTGCCTATACAGCCCCTACACCTGCTATACAACCCCCTAAGCCCTCCCTAGTACAACCCCCAAAACCAGCGCGTATAACCCCCTAAGCCTTCCTAGTATACACCCCCTAACCTGCCCTAGTATACTGCCCCTACTACGCATGCGCCTGTATACCCCCTTAGCCTGGCCTAATACAGCCCCTAATCATGGCCTAATACACCCCTAAGAGCCTGCTGAATATTATAACCCTTAAAGCCTGCCCTATAAACCCTAAGCCTGCCTGTATAGCACCCCCTATAGATACTACGCCACTGCTCTGTAATACACCCCCTTAGAAACCTATCTATATCCTCCCAACGCTGCCCTGATAACCGCCTAGTAGCCTTCCTCTGTAGTTACCCCTAACGCCTTGATACCTATACGAGCCCCCCACCTGGCCTATTCACAAACCCTAGCCTGCTTTACAACCATTCCCTAAGAAGGACCTATCCTATACACCCCCAGCCAGCTCCTAAACAGCACCCAGCACCTGACTATGCAGCCCCCAAGCCGTGCCTATCAAGCCCCCAACCTGCGCATATGAAAGCCCCGCAAGAGTCCTGCCTTACGAACCCCCGAAGCCTGCCTGTATAACCCCCTAATGCCTACCCTGTATACCCACCAGAGAGAGGGCCTAGTCCATAGTAGGCAGGCTTAACCCCACCAAGCCCAGCGCCTGTATACCCCCTAAGATCCTGCCCTATGAACACCCCCCAAGCGCTCCTATACACCCCCCAAGCACTGTCGTTAAATGACCACCCCAAGCCTTCCTATATACACACCCGCCGCAGCGTTAGACCTTTTATGACCCCTCCAGCTTTAGCCTTTTTAGGAGAGAAAGACCCCTGCCCCAGTGCATTGCGCCTAGATAGCCCTCCCAGAACTTTGTGCCTAGATAGCCCTCCCAGCCTGCCTAGATATAGCCCCCGTCAGCCAGCCTAGAATAGCCCCTCCAGCTGCTAGATCTAGCCCCCCCCATCCTGCCAGAATAGCCTGGTTAGCTAACCGTTAAGCCTGTCTGAGCCTATAAAGCCCCTTATATTGTGCCCCCCTATCAGCTTCGGCTACCTATATAGCCCCCGACCGTCCTATGTCTTACTAGATGGTGGTGGCTCCCTTTAGCGAACTAAACCCTACCTAGATGTCCCCTATAAGCTCACCTAACCCCAGTCCATCACCTGCATGGCTCCCTATAGACGTACCGTAAAAAGCCACTGCCTGCCTAAATGGACCCCTATATAGCAGGGGGGCAGGTGCTGAAATGTGAGGAATTCTAAGATTATTAGTTTGTCTAAATCTGCAATACGGGGTAAACCAATATGGTGTCCGGACGAAGAACCAATGGAAGACCGTCTTAACATGACAGAAGACTAGTGACCGGAAGGAGCAGCGGAAACAACAGCGGGGAAAGTCAACGACTCGTCATAGCGAAACTCACCTGTGAGAGCACAAGAAAGAGGTAACAACACTGGTAATCAGTTTTATATTCTACATAGCACAGCGTGGTACACTGGTGTCCAATACCACAATATTAGCGCGTAGATCACGTGAACATGGTGGAGTTATTAATAACAGTCTTCAGAGCCTGTGTACACTGGTGTCTACCACTATAGTGGTCACTATATGGAGGTAATATACTTTCTGCAGGAGAGCCTGTTACACTGGTGACTAACCCTACCACTATATTGGTCACTGGTATGGAGGTAATATACAGTCTGCAGAGCCTGTTTACCCTGGAGCTACCACTATCTGGACACAATATTGAGGTATTCTACCAGCTGCAGAGCCTGGTACTCTGGTGTCTACCACTATATGGTTAACTGTACTAGGGAGCTAATATACACGTCTGCAGAGCCTTTGTACACTGGTGTCAACCATATATGTGTCACTGTATGGAGGGTAACATAACATCTGAAGAAACCTGTGTATACACTGGTGACTACCACAATAAGAACTCGACAGTATGGTGGATTATATCCAGTCTACAGAGCCTGGTGATACACTGGTGGTCTACCACTATATGGTCACTATATGGCGGTACAAAAGGTCTTGAGTACTGATCATACATGAGTGAAGGGGTATATCAGTCACTATGTGGTGTAATTTTTGGTTAAATTCTGGGCTGTATAATCAAGTCCAAATTAAGTAGTGTTATTGGTAATATGGTTGTTTGGTAAAGTGAGATTTGATTGGTACACCGATGATGGGTGATGATGTAGGGTAGATGTATTTGCCCCTTGATATTATCTACATACGTAACAACATGTCTTGGTACATGGTCGTGGTCAGGATTGCGAGCGAGGGAGGTGGTGGGGGTGGAAGTGAGCTCCAACCAAACGTTATCTTTGGGGCCCTGGCTTCTCAAAGTTAAACGCCCCAGGGTGATGCAAGATGTATGAAATCCCCACAATAATGAGAAAAGCTAATAAAATAAATATAAATGGCCCTACTTTTTGGACCCGAAAAGTAATGTTTGTCCTGTGTAGCTTTATATGCCAGGTCCCATTGTAAATCAGGAAAGCTCTGGCTCACTGGCCCTTAAACAGGAGGGGCAGGGGAACAGGACGCTGACGAGGGGCCTGTTTGCTGGAGGCAAGGAGACATACTGCAGACCCATGTGGAGTTGATCAGGACAGTCATATCTTCTAGAAAACAATATTTGGTTCTGCACATCCAAAAAAACTTTTTTGAAAAAAAGTGCAGCATAATGGCACACAGAAGTGACAGTACAATACACAACACAATCCAATATCAGTAAGCACACTTACTAGGCACTAAAAAACTATCAAAAGCACACAGGAATACTGGAATAATTGTATGATTTAGTTAACCTTTTTTTACTACTACGCCCCCCTTTATTGGTTTTTTGCACTCCACCCACCTGCAGAGGACTTTAAATCAATGCAGAGTACTTTATGGCCGGAAACCATTTCTCCCTGAAATTTAGAAGGTCCTGAAACCGGCATAGCAGAGAGGTAATGTTAAAGTAGGTTCCACCTGTATTGACGGTTCCACCATGAGCAGATTGGGAAGTGGGCTTAAGCAGTCTTTGATCAAAAATATTAACTAAGACCTCAAACATTGTTTGGTTAGTATTCTCAGTAGCAGAGAACTTGCTTTTTCCAAAAATTCCTATGTGTCCTTTTTGATAGTTTTTTAGTTGATCGTAGTGTGCCTTGCAGATATTGTAGTTGTGAGTATTAGTATGTGCCAACATGAGAGTTTCTGTGACATTAATTCTCATTAGAAGAGCAGAGCGATGAAGGCTTCTCAAGAACTGCTTTAATATGGTGGATCTGAACTCTACATTACATGGATAACCATGAGTTGACCACATGAGGTCTGTGCTAATTATACGAAATACAGTTTGCGTTAGACTACACCATAATAGACATATTCTAATACAATACCAAGGCATTATATTAGTAAAATTCTATTTTTCAGACGATGTTTCCTCAGAAAATTCTAATCATCTTACATATACTTAAAGTAACAAGTAGATAAGATACCTGAACTTGACACTATGTGGCGTGAAACATTTATGACTTTCTTTTCATTTCTTCCATCTTTACAAATGATCATGCAATAGAAGAATTTGTGAACCATATGTTGAACCTCAGAAAAATATTTATGCACACTTCTACTTGAGAATGCAGAAATCAACTTACTTATTGCCAGATTGTGGGTTACATTCCCAAAAAATAAAAGGGATAGGCTCCATATTTTGACAGCAGTATACTGGTGTCAATCAGTAGAGTTTTCGGGTACAAATTATTGTTATGCGAAGTTTAACCTGCATAAACAAACAGGTACACACGCAAAAAATGTCGAAATTAGATTTCCTATTTCTTGTACAGAGATGGAAGAAAAAAATCAACGCTAGCTAATATCTTCTTTCACTACACTCCACGGAAGGATAGCAAATTATCTCCTTTACATAAACCTGAAGAGCTGAGCGAAGGCTATTCCAAGTTATCTTTCTCAATAAATGCGGATGTATGATTATAACAATGCTCATTTTTAAATCAAAATAATTATGTACGCCATTGTAACCCAAGCAATTAACAAGTAAACAGATCGGAATGAAGTACAAACAAAAGACTGTGTGGGTCAGAGCAGTTCATTGTTTGTGACAATTGGAAAATATGTGGGTTATGGTCCGCGAGCGAGGGATTTGAGAGTGAGGAATGCCTATGGATCTAACACCCTCTAGAATAAAAAAAAATTTTAAGTTCATTACAAAAAAACAGGCGCGAGCAGCAGAGTGTCTTTAAAAGTAAAACAACACTGAAATACAGTTATCAAATTTTACTTCTTATTAGCACACAAAATAACAATAGGTAAAACAGTAGCTGCCATGTAAAGTGCACCTTCGCATTTCTCATTCGCGGGACAAACAACAGCCGATGAGAACTGCTGCAAAACAGATGTGCCATGACTACCAGGCGCGCATTACCATACCCCTATAACTAACTTAAAATGGTGCAATCCCTTATTGTGTACTAATCCCAGCACGGCACCGAAGTGCCAACCAGATATTTGATATTATCCAGCACCAATCTTAAATTGGGTTTTTCACACCACATTTGATAAATACTTGTAATCAAGCAATTTGTATACGTAATAGTAATAAAGGACTATTTCAGCCAGAAATATAGTTAGAGCTGTCTTAGTGATTCTTGCTTATATATATCCGTTCTTTAGAGACAGGTATAATGAGTCATATTCTTACTAATTTTTTTTCTGTGCATAACACAACCGTCCCTATCAAACACCTCTCCCCATGCTCTATCTATAGCACCCTCGAGGTCCGCTAAGTGAACATCCCTCCCTTAAGCTATAGATCTTATAAACAGCAGTATCACAGGATCCTTGTTTGAGAGTTTCTTAGAGACTGACTAAACTGTAAACCTTAAGAGATCGCTCGCATATGTGCAAAGCGTAGAGAACGCGTATAGCGCTCGTTCCTAGCCTCTACTGCTGTTCTAGCGACCCCTTCCCACACCTACCTCAAGTCACCAAAATGATCCCAATCTAAACTAAAAAGAGACAATTCTCAATAATAGAAAGCGCGAGAAACTATCAAAATGCTAAGCGTAACAGGAAGTGGGATCCGAAGATGTGCCTGTAAAGTCAGCAGGCTCTGTGACAACGAACACCCTGTTTTACACTTTACATTCAGATCTCTTAAAATACCCCTAACTGTAAATGAACTTTTAAAATCAAGAAGTCTAAGTCATTGGAAACAATCAGTTGCGTGAGAAACTGTAGGATGATAAAACGCGTTTTTCATCCCTAGAGCATAACGATATTTCCCGTCTGACTTTGCAATGACATTCCTTAGCAATTGCTGTTGTTCTTCTCACTATAAAACTGTATGTACTCTATGTATGTCGCGACAAAGCAACTTAATCACTTAAAGAACAACTGCGCGTGATAGAGACACAGCAACTGTGGGGAAAAATAATAGAGAGTATTAGTAGGCCGCACCCAAAAAGACCAAGGTCCAGGATAGTCCAAAAATATGAAAAGCAGAGAGGATCACCCTTTCACAAAGATAAAAGCTGCGGTATTAATAATCACCGAAAATTGCAAACTATTCTCACTAGCTCTGAATCAGTATCCTTTACTCAAAGCTTATTTACACACAGACACAGGATGTTAAGGGGGTTCAATAAAACCGTGAAGAAACGAGACTATCCCCAAATTTGATAATATCTACATCACTAAAGTTCAACTCAGTACAGTTAAGTAAAAATTGATATGAGACTAGAGGTAGGAAAATAAGCTCTATCACCAAAATAAGATCTACTAGGTGTTGAAAACAAAAAAGGAAAAAGAAACAATTTGGCAATAGACACAAGAGTCATAAGAGAATACATCAAAGTACTACGAATTAATCAATGATATATAATCATATCATGTGCAAACATAATATTAAAATACAAAGTAATAGTGCATACATAGACGTTGGATTCAATACAACAATTCATTTCAGTGTAACTGTCAAAATAAATAATAAAAGCCTGTACCACGTAATAACAGAATGATGAAAACGCAACAAAAAGTCGCCTAAATGCTCTAGTAGGGAATTTCAGATCTTATGAAACACAGAGCCGCTTGATGCTCCAGTGTCCTCCCTTCGACGTAGACAGCAAGCAGCTACCACAACACACCCTACTATCGTTGCCAAAACACCATTAAACCACTTCCTAGATGCAGGTTGGTAGATGATTATTTCTTGTATGCACAAGCTAGCCATTGGAGACCAAAGAGCGTCCCCTACTGTGCATGCGCAGAACTGGTAATATTCTCAGACAAGCAAGTCACATAGTATATGCATAAAAAGAGACCACAAATATCCAACAGGTGGATAATATGCTATAGTAGGGCTGGTAACCTAAAAGAGTAAATAATCCCCCGATGATGAAGTGAGCCTCTTAGCAAAGGATAAAAAGATAAACCAACGATTGTGATGATAAACCAAACAAGATGTCAAATCATTAGTGTGTACATCGGAACAGTTACAATCCCCAGACAGAAAGACATTAGAAAAAGATCATCCCAAGACTACGGCGTCACTAATGACATCCATAACCGGGAACAGTTACCACTGACGTTACTAACTGCTTGATATCCATATACTATATCATAAATACAAGGACCGAAAGTGCTCCAAAAATCTCACAAATAAAATTCTACCGAATGTTCAACTGTAAGGAGAGACACACGCAAATATTAAAAGAGCAAAAAACATAAGTCATACAGGGAGAAGGGACCAGAAAGAGGACTGATTAGTTAGTATAGATCCCAAATAAGTCATTTATGCTAGTCTATCATACATGAAAAAAACAAGTTGTGTCGAGAACTCTCCGGTGTTGCACATATTTTGATTCAAAGATGTTTTAAGCGAGCCCCAGCGACTTTACAACGGAGAACATCAAAAATACGCGCCAGTCCTAAGCTATTTATTTTACCTCTCAACGAGACCAATCAGACCTCTCACTGGCAAACCGAACCTCCATAAATCAGAGAAAAAAAATAAAAAAACACGGCCAACCAGCATGCTGCCCTTCTTATGACAGCCTTGAGACAGTATGGCGGGGAGACAGAAACGCCAAAATGGAAGCACCCCTTCCTTCCCATAAAGGATTAAAAATCAACGTAGTGTATTGCCCTATTTGACAAGTAGTGTGCCCGCGGGCGGGCGATCGTGTTGTGCACATGTAGAATTAAACTGTGTTGCCGCAGCCCTCGCCAGTGTGGCACCCAAGGATTTTGCATTACGTTTTTATCAGAAATGTGTTATTGAGCGAGCGCTGCGTGTGCGAAACATATACGATAAACTAGCTTGGGTGATACCATAATTTAACTCTAAAATCGAGGGAGAAAATAGAGACAGGGGTACGTCTTGCTCAAATACATCATAATTTGTCCCAATTTCCGTACTTCTGCGTGCTGCGCGATCGGTGACCCCTCAACCTAGTCCCCGCCCAGTCTGCCTCACAGGCAGTCAAAGGAATCTGCAGTGCTTGCAGGTATGGGGTGTATGTTTATTATTTTTCTACTCTGAATAATGTAGTTTCTAGCAATTGGACCCAGTGAGAGGCCTGATTGGCTCGATTATGTGAGATGTAAAGATAGCAACGGAGACTGCACCACATATCTTTGAGAGAATCATCGAGTATATAAACGTTAACAGAGTCGTTGGGCAATCATTAAACTAATTCATTTGAGTGAATCTCAAAATCTCCTAACCTGTGAACCGATAGAGGTCACAAAGTTTTTTCATGTTTACAACACGAAAATAGCTGAATACTACCCCTGGCTGCTCCCAACAGTAATATTAAAATTTGCGGTAAAAAACAATAGGACATATTTCACAAGCTTGCAAACTGGCACTTGCAGCGATCTTATCAAAGTTAGTTCTCGAGATATACATCCTGGAATATATATCAGTAATTTGTGATGCATCTATGCGCGAGTGCGGTCTCCCCATGTACACATACCGTGGCTTTTTTGCATACTTCGTGGTGAGTAATCCAGAGATACGTTATTTACAATGTGGTGTCAAGTTTTTTTTATTTCGTTATTCGTCAGATCCCGTATTAACCATAAGAATTCAGAAATTGCTACCCCCTAATGCATGACCGGAGTTAGAAGGAGCTTTAAATAACGAGCGATCCAACTTAATGGAACAAAGAATACAAACTAGCGCACCATGTAATCTATGAAAAAAAATTTATCCTAAATTCGCCGACCATAAGAGCACAAAAAAAGCGAGCGGTCGCGTATGTGTGTTGCGTTCTGATCCTCCAACTCAGTGTATATACCAGTTCTATCAGTAGTCACATCCCTCTCTTAGCAGAGTAGGTCAAAGAGGAAAGTAGATCCATCTACTCTAGTCGATGAACCTTGTCAAACCCAACTAAGAGCCGAGAAGAACCTTAAAGATAGTCAACACAGAAACACCTCCAGCGCAAGGAGATAAAGACCAACAAGACTATCTAGAAAATGAAGGCTAAAAAAAGGAGTATAATCTTAATTGATCTCACGCGAACAACAATAAAAAAAAACTGAGATCTAAATCCAGGGTTTTCCTTAATGTCATAAGAAGTCTCACCATATTTAGTTTAGAGAACAGAAGACCAAAAATCACATTAAGGACAAAATAATAAATATGCGGTCAGCAATAACACTGGAGACTAAACCTTGGTAAGATTGTGCAAAGAGCAATGGATAATAACCCTCCCTCACCCATACTCGCAATACTCTCCTATGAGTGCGTTTTTAACGACGAGCAATACGTCCTTTAGTATAACAAATAGCGAGTCGATGCGCGTCTACAAAAAAGAATTGAGTTAAGGATTATTCATCAAAAGAGAGCTTTGTAGAAATTCCTCAAAACTCCCTCAATCTTATTGTAGAAGCAAATAACCGGGGCCTGCGGTCGCTGGGTATCATGTATGAGGGGCCAGGGTGTTCCTAAGTATTAGGGGGGGTTTTGGGCTGAATAGTACTACTCCTGTGAAGGTTTTATTTTATTTTGTAAGTACAGCAAAAGCTTTTAGTAATTAAAATAAAACAAATGGGCTAACCCCTTTAAGAACTCCTTATTTAGGTGAATGTATATGATTTTGTATCCAATGCAATCTTCAAATAGTTTATATAGGTACTTAAACACCATTAGGCACGCCACTGAAAATTAAAGGGGTTGTATCACCATGCTATTTCTGTTACCACAGGCAGCTTCAGATTCATCATTTCTCACTCTTCCTGGCGAGGCTGCGGATGGTTCTATAGCAATGATTAGCTTCTGTATCTCCAGGCACTCTAATTGCACTGACATGAACAGCAGATAGACTACATATCACAAAAGAAAACAATAAAAAGTATTTATCTCCTTTGTTTGTTAGAGATATAAACTGTGTTCTCAAGCTGCTGTCTGTCCAGTTGATGATCTCTGTCTAATCAAGAAGTTAGAGCAGGACGTTAACCAGAGAAATCTGTGTGTACTCAGAGCAGATTAAAAAAAACTTTGTAGTGAGACAACCCTTTTAAGTATATTCAAAAAGGCTCATTGGAAATCAAATCTCATCCAATTGATTAATCCTTGCAATGTAAATGTGATTAGAAACAACCTGATACTCATCTGCATACAGCTGTTTCATGGTGTTGGACCTTCATTAGTGCAGAATAGAGAACTGACTGGCTAGGTAAGAGACTCTAAGCATAGCTCTAAACCTAGTCAGCCAGTTCTCTACTCTCAAATGATGAGGGACAAACACCTCGAAACAACTGTCTGCAGATAACTATCTGGTTGGCTCTAATCCCATTTACGTTACAAGGCTCAGTGACTTGGAAGTGAATTGAGAAAGGCTACATCCAATAACTGATGCTGCAAAGTCCTAGATCATATCCAATGAGCCTTTTTTAATGTATGTTAAAATACATTGCCTCTGTAAGTCTCTATCAACATGCAATCTTTTCACTCTGTTACAGCCAACACATTGTTTCAATGTGTGTGAATAAAATGTGAAATGATGAAATAATGATTTATTTTATCCCGAGATTAGAAAACTTGTTTTGAGCAAATAGCGTTAGGCTGTACACACCATTCAGGACTCAGATCTATAACCATAATGAGGAATAATTCTGGGGCACCCAACATTTCCATGCAGGAGAAATATGGGATACTGTCACTGCAGGGAAAGACAGAACAATTGCTGCCCGTCCCCCACAGAATACAGAGGCTCGGTCATGGTTCTAACAGCGATTTATCATCAGAAGATCCTACTAACAAAAATGTATAAAACACCTATCAAATAACGGGCCAATAATAATACCATAAATAGGTGATCTTACTACTCATATAGATTATACCTATAAGCAAAGAACACTATAATCTTTTATAATAAAATTTATACTTTATTGATAATATCAACAAAATAACATAACATATAAAATGTAAATACATTTGATAAAATGGAACATGACATGTTCCTTAGTTCAACACATACAGACAACAACCCAAAAATATCATACAGAGATATATATTCCTAAATTTCAGACCAAGTAAAAATCGCACAGCGCAAAATACTAGTGATAGAATAGATTTTTTCCCTTTTAATCCATTCCTGATCCAGTTGTTATCTCTGTTCCCAATTCAAGGTGTTTATGTCTCAGCTGAGAGTAGAAAATCACACACACACAGCTGAGTTGTGCATAAAATTCTGTTTACTTTAAGGAAATCACAAACTTATATAGGCTTGGTACATAATGATACGTTTTAAATCAGAATTGGTTAATGTGTTAGTATAGGCATAAAGGCATAGCAAGTTATAGACATAAATGGACATATGACAACAGGCCGGATACTTCTAACAGGTTAAAGGCATAACAGGATATCGGCTAACGGGTTTCTTGTTTATCAGGATGTTACACCAACAGGTTTTCTGCCAGGTTTTCTTTATGGGCATGCGCAATAGCAAAGTCTGGAAAGTCCCTTGTGTCATCCAAATGGGGTAATATTTGGAGGTTTTAACATCTTGGTTTCAGCAGATCCAAGCAGCGATATATTACGATATCATCCAGAAGACATAAGTCCTTGGAGGCCATTTTCCTTGTATGATCAGTTACAGGCAAAGCAGAATCAATTGTGAATAATATCTGATAAACTGGATTAAGGTTGATAAAATAATTAAGCTGTAATAAAAATGGATTAAGCATAATGCATGATAAAGATTAACAAGAGAAGTGAGAATCTGTTGCCAGAACAGGAATTAAGGTTTTCCTAAAAATCACTAACCTGACACTAGGGCAAAGTAAACACCACAAGCTCATAACCCAATAAGGAGTGTGCCAGGAACCAGGACCACGCGCTGCAACACACAGTTCACCTGCGCTTCGTCCTGGGGTGTATCCAACAAAAAGTACTTAAAGCAATTGTCTTACTACATTGATGCATCTCACCTCAGTCCTGTTTTCTTAGATTCATTTTGAATTCAGGGGCGTGTTTACTGATTTCTACTAGGCTGCAGTAGAAGTCAGGTCTGTAGCTATAGCGACCTGAGGAGCTGATGCAATCCATACAAGAGGGGATATCTCAGAATAGGTAGGACACTGTTAATGGACATATTTTGAAAAGTGACTTGTTTTTACAAGATCTTTAACATTAAAGGCAATCTTTGTAGTGAGACAACCCCTTTAATGGAGAAACTAGAATGGCAACATACAGTGAAATAATTTTTAGTTAATGTTTCTGAATATATTTTTTCAAAACCCAATCAGGCCAATGTACAAATTAGCAAAACTCAAAGGGCTACATGTATGATCGGGCTTTTCGCCCGTTTTTTGGCGTATACTGCGCCTCCCAGCCCGAATCCCGCTGTCGGACGCGGGGATGCAGTGTTAGGCGCAGTGTTCGCCACTTTCAGCTGCGCCCCGCATGAAGGGGCGGGCAGTGGGCGCGGGGTAGGCGTTCCGGGGGGGGACGCGGCGCGCTCGAAAACTCCGAAACATGTACGATGGCGAGTCGGCAAAGCGAGGCGCAGTGCAGCGCTCGGCAGCTCCGACAGTCAGACCTGGTTTATTTTGGTCTAAATCCTCCGACAGAGGTGAAGTGAAGCAGGATCGAAACATGCGTGGAAACATAGAAGATCGCTACACAAATCTCGACGCTCAGCTCCGTGCAGCAGCAGTATGATTCCGAAAAAATCGCCTTTATAAAGGCGGAAAACAGTGTCAGAAAAGAGCTGAACGTAAAAAATAAACATACTTAAAAAAAAACCAACACTTTCCAAAACTCTAGAACAGCGCAATATCAAGATTTATGATATTGTAAATTGCCGGGAAATACAGCATTTCAAATTCTGAAAGCTATTCTCATTGGTCGGCATAAACCGGCCAATCAGAATAGGAGCGACAGTGAACCATTAAAACCTATGGGGAAGGATTGACCAATCAGAATCCACAGCGGGACAGTTCAAAATACAGTAAAAATGCTGAAAAAAAGCTGATTGGCTGAGCTAGCGGGGGCTTGCCTAGCTCGGCCAATCAGAATAGGAGCGACAAAGACCCATTCTAGTCTATGGAGAATTTTAGACCCATCAGAATCCACGGCGGATAATTAAAAAATACAGTAAAAAGACAGAAAAGAGCTGATTGGCTGAGCTAGCGGGGGTTGGCTAATCCCGGCCAATCAGAGCGCGAGCTATTTCCCTCCCATTATAGTCTAGGGAAAGAGATGGGCGCTCTGAAATCTCGGCACTCAGCGGCGTGCGGCATGAAGTATTAAAAAAAAAAATATTTTTTTAAAATTTGTAAAACATTATCAGATAAAGACCGAACCCTTCTTTACAAAAAAACCCAGTTAAAAACCCGAACAACGCGTTGTCGCCGAGACCGGCTCTACATAGAGAGAATTGCCGGGAAATACAGTAATTCAAATTGTTTAAGCTATTCACATTGGTCGGCAAAAAACCAGCCAATCAGAATAGACGACAATGTCCCATTATAACCTATGGAGGAGATCTGTTTGGGTTTCAATAATTCTCCATGGGTTTTAAGGGGTCTCTGTCGCTCCTATTCTGATTGGCTGTGCTAGCCTAGCCCCCGCTCGCTCAGCCAAGGGCCTCGTTTCAGCGTTTTGTCTGTATTTTGAACTGTCCCGCCCTTGGGTTTCCCTGATTGGTCAAAAACTTCTCCATAGCTAGAATGGGTCTCTGTCGCTCCTATTCGGATTGGCTGAGCTAGCTAAGTCCCCGGTAGCTTAACCAATCACCTTTTCAGCATTTTTACTGTATTTTGAATTTATTCCCCCCAAAGGATTCTGATTTGGGCTAAACTTTCCCATAGGTTTTAATGGGTTTACTGTCCCCTCCTATTCTGATTGGGCCGATTTATGCCGACCAATCAGAATAGCTTTCTGAATTTGAATTACTGTATTTCCCGGCAATTTCCAATATCCTAATTCTTGAATTAGGATATTGGAAAGTGATTTTGTTTTATGTATTTTTTATTTTTTAGGTTTCAGCTCTTTTCCTGAGAATGTTGAACGCCTTTATAAAGGCAATTTTCGATTCATGCTCCGCACGGACATCTTTAATGATTTCTCGCTGTTTTCCAGCCTGTCTCGCATCGGAACAGATTTTCGGCGCAGTCACGCACGGCGCCTAAGTCTCGCACAGCGCCCATGTCCCCGCACTGTGCCCCACACACATTGGCGAGGCGCAGGGAACTTTTGCCCGCATGTATGAGCGCACCTCCTCGGACGGCGAATCTTAGGCGCAGCGCCGCACTGCGCCTTGGTCCCCGCACTGCGCCTCACACACTGGCCAGGCGCGGCGGACTTTTCCCCGCATGTATGAGTGCACTACCTCGGGCGCCGAATCATAGGCGCATGCCGCACTGTGCCTCAGTCCCACACTGTGCCTAACACACAGGCGAGGCGCGGCGGACTTTACATGCTATGTAAATCAGGCGCAGATTCCGCCGGGAAACTGGCGGAAAGGTGCGCCCCGACCCGGCGAGATTCATAAATGTGGCCCAAAAGGTCCAAATGTCCATAATCTTCTCATGAACTTAGATTATCTTATTCTTTGATAGAAATAAATAATATGTCATTGATGTAACAAGTAGCTGGAAATCTGTTAAAATCTTGAAGTCATTGTTGGATCACCTCCTGCTATGCACAGTTCTTTTGTGTCTTTATGAATTACTAATTAGCCACACAAAGTACAGCACAGCACGTAATTGATGAATTGCGGTAATATTCTTTTTACCCAGGCAAAGGGTGACTTTTTGAGCTCTGGCCTGGTACAAAGTTATTAAGACAATTTATCATTTCCTAAGTTACTAATGTGTCTTCACAGCGCCATTGTTTTTAATGCTTGTTTGTAAGAAAAATTCAAGATGAAAAATATTTTTTACTTTTTGGTGTAATCTCTAAAGACTGTAAGGTACCTACTATGTATTACAGTCAAATATCACATATCCTGTGTCTTATTTTACTAGTACTAGTGCAGCCCTGGACTCAAACAAGGAAAACAAGAATGAATACAAAATTGCAGATGCATTAACTGAAGATGCACCAGATATTAAGGTGATACATGTGAAACATTTCAGGAAAATTTAACTTGCAGGATGAACATAGGTTTTCACAATTTTCCTGGTGTTTTAGGATGGGGTAGGAAGTAATACTTGGGGCCACACAGGGGCGCCATCAGAAATGTCAGGGCCCCATACAGCTGAAGCATCTGGGGCCCCCGTCAACCCCGCCCTCGGCCAATCCCGCCCCACACCACCCATATCGCCCTGCCCCACCAACTCCCCCCCTACCAGTCCCCCCCCCCTAAAAAGGGGGGCCCCCACAGCGGGGGACCGGGGTGGGCTTTACGGGGGCCCCCCAAAAAGCGGGGGACCAGGGGTGGGCTTCACGGGGGCCCCCCACACACGGGGAAAAACGGGGGGGCTTCAGTGGGCCCCCACAGCTGGGATCCAAGGGGGCCGTGGGGCCCTCCACAGCGGGACCCAGAGGGGGGTTCAGGGGGGCCCAACACTGGGCCCCAGGGGGGACTTCAGGGGGCCTCTACGCGGGACCCAGAGGGGGCTTCGGGGGCCTCCCAGCGGGGACCCAAGAGGGGACTTCAGGGGGCCTCAAACAGTGGGACCCAGAGGGGGCTTCGGGGCCCCTCTGAAGCCCCCAGGGCCCCTGCCATGGGGGCCCTTCTGAAGCCCCCTCGGGTCCCAGCTTGTGTGGCCCCCTAAAGCCCCCTCTGGGCCCAGCTGTTTTGGGGCCCCCACTGAACCCCCCTCTGGCCCCAGCTGTTGAGGCCCCACGAACCCCGTCTGGGTCCCAGCTGTGTGGGCCCCACTAAACCCCCTGTCGGGGTCCCAGCGGGGGAACCTGTCTGAACCCCCCTCGGGGTCCCCGTGTGAGCCCCACAAAAAGTCCCCTCTCTGGGTCCCAGCTTGTGAGGCCCCACTGAAGCCCCCCTCGGGGCCCCCACTTGTGGACCCTCTCTGAACCCCCTCTGGGCCCCAGCTTTTTGGGATCCCTCTGAACCCCCTCGGGGTCCCAGCTGGGGTTGACCCACTGAAGCCCCTCTCGGGGTCCAGCTGGTGGGGCCCCCCTGAAGGGTTTTCCCAACTCTGAGGGGCTCCCACCAGGGCCGGACGACGGGTAGGCCCAAAGGGTAGGCGACCGCCTAGGGCGCCACCCCCTATTCCTAAGGGCCCGCGGGGCCCCCGACCCTCGCCGGGCTCCGGGGCCCCTCCCGTGGGGCCGAAGCGCCGGGGGCCTGTGACCGTTTCGGGGAGCAGAGGCAAGCGCCCCCCTGCCCCGCAACAGTGTGGGGCCCGCCCCCCCGGGGATCCTGGACCTCCGGTGAGCGCAGGGGCCGACACAGCGGGCCGCCGGTCCTAAGCGTGGGGACCCGCCGCGGCCCCGTGCGCCTCAGCCGGCGCGTCGAAAAGACGTGAGTCATCGCGACGCTGCCTCTCCTCGGGCCACGCGCGTCACCGGCGCCCAGGACTGCCGGGGAGCGCGCGGCTGAAGAGGACAAAAGGGGGAGCGGGGGCCCGGGAATTTGGGTAAGTTTAATGTTGTTGTTTTAAAAAGTCCCTGCCTGTGGCCCCCTAATTCTCCCTGGGGCCCCCCACGCCTGCCTGGGGCCCCCCTATATCCGCCTGGGGCCCCTTAAGCCTCCTGGGCCCCCCATAATCCCTGCCTGGCCCCCCTTAATCCGCCTGGGCCCCATAAGCCCTGCCTGGGGCCCCCTAAATGCCTGCCTGCTGCCCCCTTTTAATGCCTGCCGTGGCCCCTAATTCCCCTTTTGGGCCCCCATACCCTGCCGGGCCCCCCCTTTTAAACCTGTTGTGGCCCCTATAAAGCCTGCCTGCGGCCCCCCATAATACCTCCCTGGGGCCCTCTATAATGCCTCCCGGGTCCCCCTTATCCCTCCTGGTGCCCTATAACCCTGCCTACCCCCATAGCCTGTTTTGGGGTCCCCATACCCGCGCCCCCCCCAAAAAACGGCTCCCTGGGGGCCCCCCTACCCCTGCCTGAGCCCCCTGTACGGCTGCCTGGGGCCCCCCTATAGCCCCCCTGTGGCCCCCATACGCCTGCCGGGCCCCCCCCTTTAAACCCTGCCTCCCCCCCACCCGCCGCCTGTGGCCCCCCATACGCCTGCCAGGCCCCATATGCCCCCCTGGGGGTCCCATACGCCTCCTGGGGGCCCCCATCCCTGCCTTGGCCCCAACGCCTGCCTGTGGCCCTATACCCTGCCTGGGGCCCCCATATCCTCCCCTGTAGCCCCCTAGCCTGCCAACTCCTAGATATTTTCCCTACCCCTACTTAACCTCCTGATTGCCCCTATTTTATATACCTACCTGTCTAAGGGCAATACTATTACCTGCCAAAAAAATGAGAGGGATTCTAATACCTTCTGACAAGGGCTTAAATCCTATAAAAGGATTTACGGGAAAAGTGAGGAACAAAATATTGTTCCAAATCCTCGGGACATTTTGGGCCGGGAAAATTGGGCATAAGGTTGAACCGGGATGAGAAAAAAGGGGGAAAGTAAACGCGGACGAAAAGACGTCCCGGGAGTCACAAAATTAACTCGTGTAATCACTTAATTTCGCAGAGCCTACATAAAACAGATCTACCCCAAAAATGGTCCGTAGGCGGGGTTATGTCTTAAAAGGCCTGTGTAAAAGGATAGCCCAGTGGGGTTGCTTTCGGTCAGGGTCGGCAGGATTATTTGACCCTTAGGTGGGAATAGTTTTGGTCTTGGGTTTTGAGGAGTGTTTTTTTAACAATCATTTGTTGTAAAATTTTCTCCATGTATCGGTGGATTATTTAGTGACCAGGGGGGTCGGGAGGGTGTTTATTCGGGGCCGGGCCCCGAAAAAAAAAACACCCGTCCCCCAGTCTCCCGGCTCCCGGGCCCCTCGCTGGGCCTGGAGCACCGACGGCCCTTTAGTGCATGTGCTCCCATGGACGCACACACAGCCCGGGGGTTCTGCGGAGCAAGGGGGCGAGCGCCCCTGCCCCGCAACAGTTCGGACCCCCAGTCCCACACGCGGGGCCGCCCAGTCCTCACGCGCGAGGGCCCCCGCGGCCCCGTGCCCTCACCGGGAGCGCGCGATAATCACGCATCCGACCTGCCTTCCTCGGGGGCACAGCGGTATAGGGCCCTGCCCCGAGGACTCCGGGAGCGCGCGGCTGAAGAGGGGCAAGGGGCGCTCCCGGGGGAGTTAAGGTGAGTATTTTAATGTTGTTTTTTTAAAGCTTTTCCGCCCATGCCCCCCCAAAACTGCCCGTCCCCTTTAAATGCCTGCCGTGGCCCCCCTACCCCTGCCTGTGGCCCCCCTAACCCTGCCCGTGCCCCTATAAAATGCCTGTGCCCCCATAAGGGCCTGTGCCCCTATAATGGGGGCCTGTGGGCCCCCCTACCCCTGTCTGTGGGCCCCCCAAAAAACTGTCGTCCCCTATAATGGCGCCTGTGCCCCCAAAGGCTGCCTGTGCCCCCTTAATGCCTGCCGGGCCCCCATATATGCCGTGGCCCCATTACGCTCGTGGCCCCTACCCTGTCTTGCCCCCCATAAAGCCTGCCTTTGGGGCCCCCATACCCTGCCTGTGGCCCCCATATCCAGCCTGTGGCCCCCAAACCACTGTCTGGGCCCCCATATCCCTGCCCGTGCCCCTTAATGCCCCTGGCCCCCCTAACTGCCTGTGGCCCCCCTAACGCCCTGGCCCCCATATCCCTCCCGTGCCCCTATAATGCCTGCCCTTTGGGCCCCCATTATGCCCGTGCCCCCATATCCCGCTTGCCCCTAAAAAGCCTGCCTGTGGGCCCCCCAAACCCTCCGTGGCCCCCATATCCCCGCCCGTGCCCCTATAATCCTGCCTGTGGCCCCTATAATGCTGCCTGTGGCCCCCATAAGCCCGCCTTGGGCCCCCTAGCCTGCCTGGGCCCCCCTATCCGCCTGTGGCCCCCCTATGCCTGCCCGCGGGCCCCCGCCCGCCCGTGCCCCCAAACTGCCTGGGCCCCCATATACTGCCTGTGGCCCCCCCCCCAATGCCCCAGTGCCCCCATAACCTCCTGCCCCATTACCTGCCATGCCCCCCAATACCTCCATGCCACCCATAACTGCCTGTGCCCCCCCCTATACTGCCTGTGCCCCCCCATATATGCCTGGGCCCCCAAACTGCTTCAGTGCCCCCATATACCTAACTGAAGGGAGCTATACCTATAATTAAGGATTTTCGGGAAAAGTGAGGATTTAGATATGTGTCCAAACCTCGGGGGCAAATATTGCCCGGAAGCAACACAAGAAGTGTGAACCCGGGTGGAGAAGAAAAGGGGGAAATGAAAGACGCTGACAGAAAAAAAGTCTCCCTTTAGTTTTCTAAATGTAACGCAGTGTAAAAACTTTAAAATTTTGCGAGTCTACAACAAATACTACCCCTATTGGTACTGTATGGGGGTAATATATGTCTCTAGGCCATGTGCATGGATATCACATTTGGGGGGTCGCGTTTGGTGGGTCGTCGGATTATTTTATCCTTATGTAGTAATATTTTGGGGCTTTGGGTTTTTTAGGAGCGTTTTTGTAACAATCACTTGTCTGGAATTTGCCCAAGTATCGGATTATTTGGTGATGTTTTGGGGTATTGTCATTTGAAGTGAAATTTCTGAAAAAGTAAAAATTTTCATTGGGATTTTTACTGTACATTTACTGTGGAATGGGCGGGGCTGGTGGGATGTGCAAAAATTGTACAGGAACACAAGGTTTTTTTCTCTTAAAAAAACATCCGAGTTCAAAATGAGGCTGAAAAATTTCGTGTGAACCCCCCCCCTACCCAGAAAAAAAACAAAGGGCTCGAGCCCCGATTTTTAGGACCCCAGCCCGCCCCTGAGGACGGTTATTTTGGGGTATTGCATGTCATACGGAGGGGGGCGATTTGAAAATGCAAAAATTTGTCAGGGCTGATTTTCATTGTGCAGTGACTGCTGAGGAGAGGACGGGAGCTATGTGGAATGTGCAGAAAATTAGTGACAGGACCTGGCGCAGGGGTGAGAGGAATTAAATGGTGTGTGGGGGGGGGTATTTTTTTGAGAGCGAGGGGGGGGGGGGGCACCATAATATAGCTGCTTACAGCAGAGACTCGCACTTACTTGTTTCACTGAGCAACCTGTGACTGGAGCGGCCCCGCCTCTCTTTCTCTCTCTGCCTCTGGGCGGGGCTTCACTAATTCAAATTGCCAAGCATCCCGCCCGCAGAGACCGTCAGCCTCACGGGCCCCGCTCCTCCTACCGTCAGCCGCACAGGCCCCGCTCCTCCCAGCGTCAGCCTCACGGGCCCCGCTCCTCCTACCGTCAGCCGCACGTGCCCCGCTCCTCCTACCGCAGCCGCACGGGCCCCGCTCCTCCTACCGTCAGCCGCACGGGCCCCGCTCCTCCTAACCGTCAGCCGCACAGGCCCCGCTCCTCCTACCGTCAGCCGCACAGGCCCCGCTCCTCCTACCGTCAGCCTCACGGGCCCCGCACCTCCAACCGTCAGCCTCACGGGCCCCGCTCCTCCTACCGTCAGCCTCACGGACCTGCTCCTCCTACCGTCAGCCGCACGGGCCCCGCTCCTCCTACCGTCAGCCGCACGGGCCCCGCTCCTGCTACCGTCAGCCGCACGGGCCCCGCTCCTGCTACCGTCAGCCGCACGGGCCCCGCTCCTCCTACCGTCAGAAGCACAGGCCCCGATACTCCAACCGTCAGCCGCACAGGCCCCGCTCCTCCTACCGTCAGCCTCACGGGCCCCGCACCTCCTACCGTCAGCCTCACGGGCCCCGCTCCTCCTACCGTCAGCCTCACGGACCTGCTCCTCCTACCGTCAGCCGCACGGGCCCCGCTCCTCCTACCGTCAGCCTCACGGGCCCTGCTCCTCCCAGCGTCAGCCGCACGGGCCCCGCTCCTCCTGCCGTCAGCCTCACGGGCCCCGCTCCTCCTACCGTCAGCCTCACGGGCCCCGCTCCTCCTACCATCAGCCTCACAGGCCCCGCTCCTCCTCCCGTCAGCCGCACAGGCCCCGCGCCTCCTACCGTCAGCCGCACGGGCCCCGCTCCTCCTACCATCAGCCGCACGGGCCCCGCTCCTCCTACCGTCAGCCGCACAGGCCCTGCTCCTCCTACCATCAGCCTCACGGGCCCCGCTCCTCCTACCGTCAGCCTCACGGGCCCCGCTCCTCCTACCGTCAGCCTCACGGGCCCCGCTCCTCCTACCGTCAGCCGCACAGGCCCTGCTCCTCCTACTATCAGCCGCACAGGCCCCTCTCCTCCTACCGTCAGCCTCACGGGCCCCGCTCCTCCTCCCGTCAGCCTCACAGGCCCCGCTCCTCCTACCGTCAGCCGCACTGGCCCCGGTCCTGCTACCGTCAGCCGCACTGGCCCCGCTCCTCCTACCGTCAGCCGCACGGGCCCCCGCTCCTCCTACCGTCAGCCGCACAGGCCCTGCTCCTCCTACCATCAGCCCTCACGGGCCCCGCTCCTCCTACCGTCAGCCTCACTGGCCCCGCTCCTCCTACCGTCAGCCTCACGGGCCCCGCTCCTCCTACCGTCAGCCGCACAGGCCCTGCTCCTCCTACCATCAGCCGCACAGGCCCCTCTCCTCCTACCGTCAGCCGCACAGGCCCTGCTCCTCCTACCATCAGCCGCACAGGCCCCTCTCCTCCTACCGTCAGCCACACAGGCCCCGCTCCTCCGACCGGAAGCCGCACGGGCCCCGCTCCTCCCAGCGTCAGCCGCACGGGCCCCCGCTCCTCCTACCGTCAGCCGCAGGGCCCCCCCGCTCCCCCCAGGTCACCCCACGGGCCCCGCTCCTCCCGCGTAGCCGCAGGGGCCCCCAGCCCCCTCCTACCATCAGCCGCAGGGGCCCCCCGCTCCCCCTACCGTCACCGCCGGGCCCCGCTCCCCGCGTCAGCCCACGGGCCCCGCCCCTTCCAGCCTCTGATCGCACAGCACAGGTCCCACTCCTATATGTCTCAGCGCACGGGCCCCACGTGGACAGCGCCGCGCGGGGCCCTATGCGACCCAGCATGACGGGTTTGTGAAACGAGGGGGCTGCTTGCAGCGGGCCCCCTTGTGCGGGGCCCCCGTAGGGCAGTACCCCTGTACTCTTTTAGGGGCCCTGGGGCCACATTTTAATGGGTTCTAAAATTCATTTTTCCCCAATAAAACCAAATCAAAGCACCCTTCATTTCATTAGAGCTCTGGAAAAATCAGGGGACTCTGTTTGGTTTTTATGGGAAAGGTTTTGACCAGACGTTTTCTACTGTGGCCCTTGGGCCAGCAGTGGTTTATTTCACCCAGGCTCCGCGTAATGCTCTGTTCTCCATCTTCAGGAATTCTTCCTTTAAAAGGGGGTTTTGAGAAAAGTAGAAAAAAAAATACATAAACTAATTAATAAAAAAAAAATTTTAAAATACCCTTTTAAATTTTTTTTCTTTTTTGTCTGGGGGATGATCATTATGCAAAAAAAAAAAGGCGACCAGGCCTTTTGGTAGGTGACGGGCATAATGACCAGGTTGTGCCAGTCCCCTCAGAGACTTGTGGTGTGAGGGATGGCTCAGCAGTATAGAAAGGAGACAGTTTCTAATAATTATGTGCATATATATGTCTGTATACAGTGCTATATATAAATAAATTTGGTGTGGATATAGTATATAAATCTTAGTTCCCCTGGAGAAGCGTGTTGGGGGGAATTTTATTTTTTAAAACAGCCAAATAAAAACTGTAGCTTACCTCTCCCCCATAGGAAAAACCCCAACGGGGAAAATTGCAATTTACGCATTTGAAAGACGTTCAAGCACTGTATTGGGACATCTATTTATTGTTATTTTGTATTTTAGATTAACATCACCGGCCCACTTTATTAGGTAACCAGCTAGAACGGTTGGACCCCCCCTTTTCCTTCAAACGCCTAATTTTTCGTGGATAGTTCAAAAAAGGTTTGCAACGATGCTCAATTGGGACCAAGGGCCCAAAGAGTGCCCCAAAAAAATATTCCCCCCCCAACCCTGACACCCGACCACCAGCCCGAACGTTGATAAAGGCAGGATGGATCCGCTTTATGTTGTTGACGCCAAAATTCTGACCTTACCATCCGAATGTCGCAGCAGAAATCAAGACTCATCAGACCAGGCAACGTTTTTCCAATCTTCTACTGTCCAATTTCGATGAGCTTGGGCAAATTGGAGCCTCAGTTTCCTGTTCTTAGCTGAAAGGAGTGGCACCGGTGTGGTCTTCTGCTGCTGTAGCCCATCTGCCTCAAAGTTCGCCGTACTGTGCGTTCAGAGATGCTCTTCTGCCTACCTTGGTTGTAATGGGTGGCTATTTGAGTCACTGTTGTCCTTTCTATCAGCTCAAACCAGTCTGCCCATTCTCCTTTGACCTCTGGCATCAACAAGGCATTTCCGCCCACAGGACTGCCGCTCACTGGATGTTTTTTCTTTTTCGGACCATTCTCTGTAAACCCTAGAGATGGTTGTGCGTGAAAATCCCAGGAGATGAGCAGTTTCTGAAATACTCAGACCAGCCCTTCTGGCACCAACAACCATGCCACGTTCAAAGGCACTCAAATCACCTTTCTTCCCCATACTGATGCTCGGTTTTGAACTGCAGGAGATTGTCTTGACCATGTCTACATGCCTAAATGCACTGAGTTGCCGCCATGTGATTGGCTGATTAGAAATTAAGTGTTAACGAGCAGTTGGACAGGTGTACCTAAAAAAGTGGCCGGTGAGTGTATATTCCTATTTTTTTTTGGTTTCTTACACAACCCCTTTAAGGGCTTCATGTATGAAAACTGTCTAGGTCTAAGACTTTCCTTGTTGCCCATAGCGACCAATCAGAGCTCCTTTTTCATGTCATATAGAGCTCTGAAAAAATGAAAGCTGAGCTCTGATTGGTTGCTATGGGCAACAAAGAAAGTCTTAGATCAAGACGGTTCTCATACATTTCCCCTAAGGCCGTGTTCACACGGCTTATTCAAGCTGTAATTGTGGGCCGGATTTCGCCCGCCGTTACGGCTTGAATAAGGGCGGGACGGGGGCGGGGCGGGAGCGCGGTGGGGGCGCTGCTTGCCGGCCCCATAGACAATGCATTATTTACGGCGCGTACGCGCCGTAAATAATGTGCATGTCACTTTCTCTCCCCGCGGCGGATTCACCGAGCGGGGAGGAGAGACGAAATCCATAGTTCTCTATGAGAACTGTGAATTACCGTAGTTACTGGGACGGATTGGAGCCGTACTGAAGCGCAAATACGGCGCGCAGTACGGCTCCAATCTGTCCCAGAATAAGCCGTGTGAACGAGGCCTAAGTGTTTCATCTGGTCTGCTCAGAGACCGACCATATCAGTTAAAGGGCTAACACCCCTTATAGTTTGATGTGGTAATCTAGAATGTATTTAAAACATTTAGAGTTATAGACCCATTGAGAGATCTCTGCATTCATGTGTCTGGGGAGGGGAAGGGAGTGGGGAACATTAGAATGTTGTATAGTATACTAAAACAATAGTGAAAGCAGTCAACCATTTTTACCACTCTCCTAGTAGGCAAGCCCAAAACATACATTCTAGAAAATGTTATAAATAGTACAAAAAGAAACCCATGAAAACTAATTAAGGACAATCAAACAGTAAACTGTTGAAAAATCTCACTGAACAAAATGTTTACAAGACTACAACTATATCATAAAGAGTGAGTAAATCACCGAAAATTGACCCCTCACCATACATAGAGTTCTACAAATAGAAAAGTATATACACAGTTCTCTACACATCCTTAGACAATGTCTGATATAACAAAATGGTACTTATGGTTTTGTAAAAGATCACTTAAAGGGTTTTCTCACCATACAGTTTCACAGAGTCACAGACAGCTGTAGACTCACACTTCCTGGTCAGGCTGTGGGTGGTTCAATAGCAGTGATTAGCATATCAGCTCTGGTCTTCCTAGCTGTTAAAGTGAGATGACTGAAGGATATTTAATCTGTAGGAAACAAAACTACAAACTAAGGAGCTAAAACAAGTGCTTATCAAAGGTAAAAAAAAAAAAAATCTAATCTTGTTAGAGATAAAGACTCTGCTCCATCCAACCATAGTAATGCCACTCTCTGCTAGCTGTCTATTCAGGAAGGGAGATATGGATGATGACCTAGAGACAATTGTGTGCACTCAGAGCAGATAAAATCTCTCTTATCTCCTGACAAGGGCAATGTCAAAAGATCAAAGTATTTAGAAAAAGTCTTAATTTACCTGTCCCCACAAGTTGAAGGCTAATGATTGTAGTGAGAAAACCCCTTTAGTTATGTGTACCATTAGATCTGATTTAACGTTGGGCTAAATCAATCATTATCTATCTTACATTATTTAAATCATAGGATTTGGTGATTGAGAAAGCACAAGACTATTTTATCAGCAAAGATAACCTGAGGGAGGAGGATGGGCAAATTGCTTGTAGTTATGGAAGTGGGCATGTATAAGAAACCCTTACATACTTTACAGAACACTCTTTCTGAGCCTTTTGAGTGACAAAAAACTATAAAAATGCATAATGTAGTTATTTTACAGACTAACCATGTGCCTTCTTGGCAGGTGCTGTCATTGTGCGCTAATGCTAGGTGCATTGCACTTTGCTGTGGTTTCTGAGCAGTTGGCAACATGGCGGCTCGGAATTATGGTCTCCTGTATTATGCTACTCTTAAATAGCTAGTAGGGGCTAGCATAGGTATCGCTGTAACTGCTGGTGATTGGTGGATATGTGGTTGTAAGACCACATATTTGGGCATGTCCCTATGCTTCCATAAAATGGGCAGGTATGCCACCAGAGATTATTGTTGTGCTTAAATCGGATGTATCGCTTCCTTAGTTAGGCTGATTCACACTGCTCTCAGCTTCTCAACTCTGGAGATGCTGGGGCGTTTCTTCCCCTCCCAGCTGGGTGACATCATCCCCCCCTCCACTGTGCATGTTGGCTCCCGAGACTCCTCCTCCCCTCTCTGAGTCCACATGTCACTGTGTCTTTCCCTATGCAGTCTTATTTTGTAAGAGCTGCATACATACCACAGGCTGCATTCAATCTAGATTGAGCAACTGAACTCTTCTCCTGTCACAGCTGGAGATGTGTTACAGCTTTCTACAAACAGCACAGATCTCCCTTCTATGCAGGAGAGTTAGGCACCGGGACAAAACTGTTATGTTTTCTCATTGTAGAATCTGTTGCAGTCTGTTTCTGCTGGGTGTGGAGAGAGAAAATGCTACGGCCCCTAACTCTGAGTCAGGCAGGGATTGACACAAATTGTGCTATTTACTGATTGTGTAAGCCCTTCAGTGTAATTCTGTTTCTTCTGCCTGTATAAAGTGAAAATGTGACGATCCCTTACTCTGAGTGACAGACACAGCTACGTGAATCGACCTGGGGCTGTACAGAATGTAAATGAGCTCTCAGCTAGTGAAATGCAAGGAGGAGGGATCCAGAGGAATTCGACCAGCACTGGATATCAGTGTAAACAGAAACAGAAGATAAGGGATCCTGTGAAAACAAGACAGCATTGCTAATGACATCCAATTGCAAAGTTGCTTGTTTTTACTGTCAAGCAACAAGGAAAATCTTCCACTAAAACTTAGCTTTTAATAATAACTATTAAAAATATGTCAAGAATAATATTTTAGAAATCACACAATATCAAGGGACCCCAAGGAGAACAAATTCTGAACAAGAAAAGTTCCTATTGGTCACCACAAGAATATGGAACCTATAATGTCCCTAGTCTGCCTGTAGCCCTAGGGATAGTACTCCGCAGGAGCAGCGTCCCAAAAGGGACGGTCCCACACTGGAACTCCTAAACTAAATGTCCCTACAATCAGGGAATATACACATAAGGAGACCAATCAAGAAACAATCCAGGAGTACAAATACCAACCTCTGTAGACAGGATCATTAATCAATGCAAACAATAAACAAGAAAGATCCCACCTACTGTACCCAAACACGTTTCCCTCTGTAGACACAGAGTTCATCAGTGGGTATAGCAAAAATACACGAGGCCCGAGGTTAGTGTATCCTCCATGAGAGAGGTGCCTCTCATTAGTGACCCACCTGTTCAGTATAAAGGTCCACCTTAAATACACACCAAGTCCCACCTCCAAACATATTAACCAGTAGGAGCTAATTACACTTCCAGGGCCGAGTTTGGGTGCTGTGATTGAATATAGGATTAATTATTTTGTTGACATATGAACAGCTTTCCATAATCTATTCTATACAGGCCATGCTGGATTCATTGTTATGACATTTAATGTAGCCGGCGGTAGTTGCTCAGGAGATAGCGACGCTAAAGCTTGGCGCATGCGCAACTTCTTTGCTGTGACGTCTTGCTCTGCGTGTCATGTGTTGGATTCTAGTGTTGCCGCGCATGCACAGTGTTATTTCCGGGACGTGGCGCCCGGCGTTCGCGGGAGACGGCGTGTGTGCTTCATTTGGTAACTGTTTTATTTATTTTTTTTTATTAGCATACTGGTTTTGCATACTGACAGATGCTCTGCTATAGCTATTTAGAATAGTTCCTTCCTCCTACTGGTTAACATGTTTGGAGGTGGGACTTGGTGTGTATTTAAGGTGGACCTTTATACTGAACAGGTGGGTCACTAATGAGAGGCACCTCTCTCTTGGAGGATACACTAACCTCTGGCCTCGTGTATTTTTGCTATACCCACTGATAAACTCTGTGTCTACAGAGGGAAACGCATTTGGGTACAGTAGGGGGGATCTTGTTTATTGTTTGCATTGATTAATGATCCTGTCTACAGAGGATGCTATTTGTATTCCTGGATTGTTTCTTGATTGGTCTCCTTATGTGTATATTCCCTGATTGTAGGGACATTTAGTTTAGGAGTTTCAGTGTGGGACCGTCCCTTTTGGGACGCTGCTCCTGCGGAGTACTATCCTTAAGGCTACAGGCAGACTAGGTACAGTATAGGTTCCATATTCTTGTGGTGACCAATAGGAACTTTTCTTGTTCAGAATTTGTTCTCCTTGGGGTCCCTTGATATTGTGTGATTTCTAATATATTATTCTTGATGTATTTTTAATAGTTATTATTAAAAGCTAAGTTTTAGTGGAAGATTTTCCTTCTTGCTATTTATGCTTTATGTTCCACTGTGGAATTCTGTTTCTTCAGAATTGGTCTTTCCTTGATGTTTGTTTTCACTGTCCCCGTATTCTGAAGACCATTTAATGAAATGATAAAACCCATTTTACTCAGTGGGAGCCTGTGTGTTCTGGCAAGTGTGAAAAGCAGCTGCTGGAACAGCAACAGCAAACCAAGTCAAGTGCTTGGTTGAAAAGAGAGGCAGTATAAGCTGTGGTCTGAAGAGAGAGACGACGGCCCTGAATCTGAGTGAACTGTTAACTGGTGTGCAATTTCCACCGTGAGTGACCCTGAGAGAGAGGCAAGTAAAGTGGGGCAAACCAAGAATGGTAGAGGATTGAGCCTATGGAAATGAAAGAGGGAGAGCAACTGGATATAGACAAGAGCTAGGCCAATGTATTTAAATTTAGGAGTTCCTGGCACAGGAATAAGTAACAACGGGAGTAAGTAGCTCTTGGAGCAAGAGTCAGAGACTTAGTATGTTCAGAGCCCTTTTATGCAAAACTCCAGAGACTGAGACTGTTACTTACTAAAACTGCATCAGAACCCCAAGCCTTCAGTTGTTCACCTACTGAATTTATGTATGTGGTTTGTTCAGCTAAGCTCAGCATTGCAACTGCTGTATCATTCGCTGCTCCATTCCCACAAGCAAGGCTCCATACCTTCTCATCAAAATTCTGTAAGGTCTACCTCTCCACACACTTAAAGGGAATGTGTCATCAAAAATGACTTATTGTTTAACTCATGTTTTGATGTTAAACACATTTTTAAAGAATTTTTGGTTATATTTTTTCTTAAATTTTCCATATCACTTTCAATATTTTTTAATAATTCACTAAGCTAATAATCGTCTGACACTTCTGTTCTGTACAGAAAGATTCTCAGTTGTCTGCTCATTATCAGCACAAAGAGGGTCAAACTGAAAGGAGAAACCGGTGTGAATAGATAACACAGGATCCACCAGTCACAAGAGGAGATAGTCACAGTTCACGCTCTCCTCCTCCCTGCACACTGACTTCTTCCCAAGTCACAGAGCATGCCCACTACACTCTACTATAGAAGTCAATGGGACTGAGTCAGTCTTAAGTCTCCTATGTGCATGAAGCTACTGTAAAGCATCTCTCTGACTGCTGTTAAAGCAGTGCATACAAGGCCTAGTGGCCATAGTGAAAACTGCAGGACTTACGAATTGTTAAAAAAATATTGAAAGTGATCTGAAAAATTTAAATAAAAACAACCAAAAATTCATAAAAAATGTGTTTAACATAAAAACGGGACTTACACAATGACTCATTTTTTGATGACACATTCCCTTTAATAACAACATGCCAATTTGAATCCAGGTACAGCCCAAGGTGGAATTGCAGTACTCATTTCAAATGCTCATGGGCTTTATTAAAAGAAGATGCACAAATTCACATAGGCAGTCCAGGGGTGAGAGTTTCCAACCAATGGCCATTTTTAATGTGTTAAACATTCATTCTCAAGGCCCTACCATATGTTCAGGATTGTGGGGAGGTAATCATTATAGAACTGTGATATGATAAGGCCTTGAGAAAGCATGTGTGATATGTGAAACTGCCATTGGCTGGAAACTAAATGAGCCCATTAGCACTTGACGTGAGTGCTGCAATTCTACCTTGCTCAATAATTGTGATTTATCTCTGTGTCTATGTGAAAATGTACTCTTTATTTTCCTCACCAGTTTGAGCCTTCTTTCAGATGCCAGTGGCTCCAATGTCACGGGCATCCACAGGTTGCATCTTTAAACCCAAATTTGGAGTCTGTTGCACAGAATGTCTAGTTTATGTCAAGTGTTATTTAGGCCCTTTATGGCAATGTAATTTTGACACTAAATGGTATTTGCCATTTGTATAGTAATATTATTTGTTCCTCATACACCAATCAGCCATAACAAACCACCAGCCAAATATTATGTAGTGCTCCCCAATGCCCATAAATAGCTCTGATCCATCAAGACATGGACTCAACAAGATTTCAAAATCTGTTCTTCGATCTATCATTTGATATCAGGCAGCAAGACATTAATAGCACATTATTTAACCCCTTAATGTCAAATTGCAGATGACCCACCTGTAACAGCAGGGAATAGAGTCGGCTCCGTTCCATGCTGTTTAACCTTTTTGACACTGCAATGATTGCTCCTGCAGCATCTAAATGAATGAGAAACTGTGCCACACACCCTTTCTCACTCTCATCTGCACCCCCATGGCAAGATTGTGGGCTGCTAACTGATCAACATGGCAGCTAAAAGCCTTGTTAAGGCTTCTATCGCTGCTATGTTTCCCATTTTACCACCTACTGCCCCAGAGATAACATCTTTATTCACTCTTCTGCATTGTATATTCAATGCATATAGGTATACGAACGATCGTGCCCCCTAGTGGTGTAAAAATTTATATATAAATATATAAATATAATATATATATAATAAATTATTATATATTTTAGAAGTCCAAATCGACCCCCTTTTCCATTTTACAAATAAAAACAAATAAAATAATTATTTGGAAAAAATTGGAGTGAATGTGATAAAAAAAAGTGCAGATGAGAAAATAAAAAAAAGTTATGGCTCTTGGAAGTTGTGGAGGAAAAAACTAACATGTCGCCAAGGGGTTAAGATCTGTTAGTTCTGAGGTGGGGCCTTTATGGATTGAGCTTATTTTTCAGCCTGTCCCACAAATCCTCAGTCTGAGATCTGGAAAGTTTGGAGGCCAAGTGTACACCTTGAAATTCCTGTTACATTTCGCAAACCATTCCCAAACAATTTTTTCAGTGTATCAGGGAGCCTTATTTGGCATTAAAGAAAACTGCTTCTAGGAAATACCATTGTCATGAATGGTTGTGTTTGGTCTGCAACAATGTTTGGGCAGGAGATAATGGTCAAAATAATATCAACAGAAATGCCAGGACCGATGGTTTCCCAGAATAACATAACTTGTCTTGACAGCTTCTGACAGGCATTCTGGCACCATTCCTTCCACTTATAAGCAATGTACATGCACCCAAATGTCCATGTGATGTAAATGAAATTGCAATTCATCAGACTAGTCCACCTTCTTTCACTGTGTCACAGTCCAATTCTGACACCTTTATGTCATAGCCAGCATTAAAGAGGTTGTCTTACCATGCTGTTTCACAGAGTCATTGCCAGCTTCAGGCTCATGATAGCCAGTCAGGAATGCTATTCCTAGCTGATCCTGTTACAGTGACTGGAAACAGTAAACTGGAGGTTTGTAACCTATACTGCACAAGGCTACAGAGTCCTAAAGGGTTAAAGTTTGTCAGTAACTTAGATAAACAAGCTACTGAGCTGGAGATAAAATTTAACAGGGAGTGATAATGGCCAGACAGGGCAGCTGGAGCAATGAGAGCAGAGAGGTGGTTGTTAGGCTATGTTCACATGGCTTATTTGCGGGGCGTAATAACGCCCCGCAATTTCGCCGTTTGGACGGGCGCGGGGCAGGAGCGGGGGGCCGGCACCTCGCCGGCCCATAGACTATCATTACTAGCAGCGCGTATACGCCACTGGAAAATGACATGTCACTTATCTCCCCCCGCAGCATATTCGCCGAGCAGGGAGAGGAGACGTAATCCATAGTTCTCTATGAGAACTGTGGATTACCGTAATGATTGGGACGTATTCCAGCGGTAATTCGCGCACTACGGCGCGTAATTACGGACTGAAATACGTCCCATTTTAAGTCGTGTGAACATAGCCTTAGCCTAGAAAAACTTATGTATATAAGCGGGAGATAAAAGCTCCTATGTCTCCTGAGCAAAGTAAATTAAAAGAGCAATGTATTTGGTAATAGTCTTTATTTACCATTGCCTGCTAATAATTGTGATTAAAAAAATCTTTTTAATTTCTTCAGCAATTACATAACTTTTCTAATTCTCAAGCAATTTTAAGAACTGTTTACTTGCAGCTTAATATAGCTCACCCATTTACAGGTGCCATTGTAATGGGATAATCAATATTATTTACTTCACCTATTCTGTGGTGTTATTGCACCTGGTACCATCCAAAGTTAGTTTGGCTTTGGTCATAGTAGGGTACAGTTGCAAAGGTTGCAATAGCTTCAAGGCTCAGTTCATGGGATCCTACAGACAATTCATAAGAAATACTCATAAAACTTTCAACTTTGTATACAAAATGTAAGCCTTGACAGTGATAAGTGTAACATACTATATTCCTTAAGTGTGTTGATTTTCATGCTTCTTTTTGTCTTTCTGCATAATTGAAGATCAGGTGTTCACTGTGATCTTTGTTGTTTCCTTATACTAATCTACTGGAACAAGAAATGTGTGAAGGTTGGTATTGGACCATGTATGTATAGCATAACCCCACATTACTGAGGAGACAAACCCCTATTTCTTACCGGAAGGAAATCATGAAGAATCTGCCACTCACGCTGAGATCACAAAGACTTTGGGCTTAGTTTAAGTTTTACTGTAAGGAAGGAACCAAAATCAAAATGTATAAAATAGTTTGTAATGTGACTGTGTAAAACTGTTTCCCTGCGCAGACAACAACATTCCTGACTGGCTATCATGAAAGGTGATTACACAGTCTCTTACCTGTGTCTACTAAATTAAAAGAACACTTTCTGACAGGTTAAAGAGATATTTAAGAAGACAAAATGCTGGCGATGAAGGGCGAACCTTCTATACAAACCAACCATACAGCAGATATGGGGCCCTTGGAGAGAGAGGACCCAAACCTGGCAGATCCCATCCTTTATGGCACTGGGTGGTGAGAACCTGTGCTGAACTCTACTTATCCAATTATCTATATTGTTAGCAAGCTTAGTGGAGTAAGGGAGAAAATGGGTCCAAGAGTCAATACCTAGCACCATAAACCCCTTTAACTACAAGTCAATATACTAATAAAAGAGACAGCACCGCTTATAAAAATGAATGCAAAAGGGGTGTACAATCCTCCGGAGAAAGATCCCATATCCCCTACAATGATGCAAAAAAAGATGAAGCACCACCAAAATTCAAAATACAAGCCCCAAGAGATTGCCATGTAGATAACAAATGGGAATTACAAACCAAGTTTCTAGTGTCCTGGTATGGTTCCACCACATTGATCAGTTTTATTAAAAAATTTCTTCTAGGTAAAAGCCCGTAGGACATCATTTTTTTACAGGGGAAAGACTTATCTGGGTGAGTTTTCCTTCCTAATGAGTCATCCCTTTTTCCCCTTTTTATTTCCATCCAACTTGCCCCTTGGGGGGTGAACGGGGAAAAAGGCCATGGCTTTGAGGCACGTCCCCCTAGGATCTGGGGGGAAAAAAAAAGGACTAACCCCCCTGGAGAAAAGTGCTAAACTAAAGGCCTGTTTTTTCCCACAAAACAATTATTTAGTTTTAAATTTTGGGATGGGGCCCAAGGGAATTGGTTTGACCAAGTTAGGTAGATAAGTAGGGTCCAAGTAGGGAGGTAGGGGGGGGCCCCCAGGGGGGTAGGTATATAGCCCCCCAGGAGTAAGTAGGCCCCCAAATTAGGTAGGGTTTATAGACGCCCCGGTTAGGTTGATGGGCCCCGTTAAAATAATTGTAGGGGGGGAAAGGGGGGCCCCAAGAGGTAGGTGACAGGTGGGCCCCAAATAGGTAGGGGTAGGGAGGGGTTTTTTTGGGCCCCAGCAAAGGGAGACAAAAGTAAAAATTTGGGGGCCCCCAGTTAGGTAGACTGTAGGTAGTTAGGTCTGTAGTTGGGTAGACTATAGGTAGTTTGCACCCTAATAAAGTATGCTGAAAGGGAGGGGGCCCCATTACAATTTTAGAAAAAAAGGAACCCCCCGAAACCCTTTCCAAAGCAACGAGCGGTCGTCCGGCTTCTAGTGAAGCTCCTTCATAGGCAGCGCAATGATGTGACGTCATCGCGTCTTCTACGTTACCACCAAAGGCCAACATCTGGTAGGCTTAAAGAAGACCTATCACCTCCAGGGAAATCTCATGAAGTAACAGGAGATGAAAATACAAACACTTCCTTAAATATGCTTCATTAGGAAAATCAAAGCATTTCACCTGTAATTCGGTTTTTAAAAAAAGCACTGGCCCTTTAAGGCCTGAAGTCAGGCCAAGTGGGTACCTGACAGCTTAATGGATAATAACATTGAAAGTTGTATCAAATCTTCTGCCTCTGAGCTGGGAGAGTCCACTATGAAGGGGGGAGCCTGTAAGTCTGCATCATGAGCACACTGATTTTCTCTGGACTGCTATTTCTGTGCTTGATATAACACTAGCAGGAGTGTAATTTAGATGCCTGTAAAGCCTGTCACACTATGTTCTCAATGCTGTGCCTGCTGCACTGTATGTAGTGAGAGGCTCACCTTGTACAAGCAGCTATGTCTTCAGCTCCCCCTGCACAGTTGGAATCTCTCAACAGAAAGAGTCCCTCTTACATACAGAGCTCTACTAAGAAGGTGAAACTAAAACTGTCCCCCTGTAATACTGACATGAGCCCTCTGCATTGCTAATGACACATATTGGAAAAAAGACTTATAATTTCATCTACTACTATATTTTGTGTGTTTGTCTGGAGGTGATAGGTACTCTTTAAGGCCTTAGGCCTAACAAGGTGAATAGCCGAGAAGAGCTCCGCCAGCGACAGTATCTCCAGGGCCCACAGAGGGTTTCACCGATTCCCCAGTGGGCCAGTCCGAGCCTGTCTGTACATGACTATACATTCTATAAATGCACAATGCCTCTTGCTTTTTGCCTCTCTTTCTCTGCCTTTCTACCTTTCTACCTTTCCGAAGGATGCACATGAAGTTGAAAATCAGCTACAGGTTTGCTACACTTAGAGCAGGTGCATAACTAGAGAAGCCTGGGCCCCATAGCCAATTTTTTCCCCTCCCCCACTCACCAGACCACGAACATTTACCAGTGGCTGTTAATAATAGTCATGCAGTTACTAGATAATACAAACAGTACATACCTCACCAACTATATCACCATCACACTGCTACAAAACAAATCCCAATATACCAAGACCAACATTACCAATAATGTTATTACATAAGGGCCTGATTATACCGATAGAACACGACCACAATATAGTGGTAGTTACCAGTGTACACAGACTCTGTAGACTATACTACTACCATACAGTGACCATATAGTTGTATATACTAATGTACACAGGTTTTGCAGCCTATATGTTACTTCTATACAGTGACCATATAGTGGTAGATACCAGTGTACACAAGCTCTGCACACTGTATAATACTTCCATTCAATGAATTTAGTTGTAGATACCAGTGTCTGAAGGCTCTGCAGACATATAAGTGATTACAGTGCCGTTACGTGTTGTGACTCACAGGTGTCGCTGCTCTGTTGAGTGGTTCACTTTCTCTTTTCTTCTGCATCTGGCCCAGATTGCCATGATGACTTCTCACGACCACAACTCATCCCTGTAGATTTAGACACAAATGTCTAAGAATTCTCACTTTTCCAGTACCTCCCTTACTGTATCCCACCTGTTTACAGACTTCCCAAGGTTGGCAGAGTGGGCACAGACAATAGCTTAGAGGCACAGTCTCCTAGAAGGATGGGGAGGAACAGTTGACTAGCCCACTGGAGATTGTGGTACAGCTATGGCCTGCACGCCTCAAATTCATATTACCTTGTAAGTAGGTGTGCAGAGCCCCAGCTAGGTTGGTAGGCCCTAGGTAGATTGGTAGGCCCCAGTTAGGTTGGTAGACCTCATTAGGTAGGTTGGCAGGTCCTAAGTAGGTAGGTAGGCTCCAAGAAGGTAGGTTGGTAGGCCCCATGTTGGTAGGTAGGCAGCAATAGGGCCCCAGGTAAGTGGGTAGGCAGCAGTTCGGCCCCAGGTAGGTATGTAGACAGTAGATAGGCCCCAGGGAGGTAGGCCATAGGTTGGAAGGTAGACTGGTCCTTGGTAGGCAGTAGTTAGGCTTTAGGTAGGTATGTAGGCCACAGGTAGATAGATAGAACCTAGTAAGGTAGGGAGGCTACAAGTAGGCAGGTTAGAAGAATGGCCATCGGTAGGTAGTAGTAAGGTGGGGCTAGCCTTGGGGGGTGAGGCTAACACCTGTTTAAAAATAACAACTTTTTTTGGCTGCAAAACTCCCCAATACTTACAAATAAGTGACACATGGAAAAAAACAGCATCTCTGTCACTAGCCTGTGCTGTCCTCCACAAGGGAGGCATAAACTATGTGACAGGTTCCCTTTACGGCTTAAGGACTTATGCCTAACTGGCTGAATAGTAAGCATAAAAACGACGTCACTCCAATGGACCTGGGGACAGGGGGGTTTGGGGCGTTCGGGCAGGATGCGGCGGCTGTTCCCCCTGTGGAATCTGATGATTATTTGAGCAGTATTTTACACTCGGTTGTTGTTTTCAGATTCAGTTTTTTAATCACTTTTTGTCAGACAGTGCATCATGGAGCACTATTGAGTTTTCTTATGTTTTTTCTTGCCAAAAAGACAACAAATCTTTTGTTCAATTCATGCCGCCATAACTGAATATAAATTTTTTTCGCAGTTTTCTGAGTGAAATACAGCGGAAGAATAAACATGCTCCACGTTTTTTGAAAAACGAAGGTTTTAAAATCCGACCTCAGAAAATCAAAGTCATGTAGAATACAACATGGATTTTCTATTTAGGTCTATGGGGTTGGTATCACGGTTGGTTTTTGAGGGTTTTGAAAATGCCAATCCACATCAAAAACCGACTATAAATCCTTGCCGTGTAGACAAGCTATTTGCCTGCCCTTCTCCCTGAAAAGAAGTCCCAGGACCACTGTTCTCAGTGGCTCATTTTGCCTAAGGGCCCACCGGGAGTTTCACCTGCTCCCCTGTGGGTCAGTCCAAGCCTGCTTAGAGGCCCATGGGGAAGTTTCTCCTACTTCCATTGACTATTTTGAGTCTGCTCCAGGCCTACTGTGGCCACACCAGCACGTAAACTGGAGTTTTTTCCTAGCAGTCCGTGTAGACACCTGTTTCAACTATTTCCACATTCTCAGGACATAGATGCAGTTCAAATCTATGGCAGCGCAAAGAGCATCTTTCTTCTGCCTAATCATATTCTCTAATAGCTGCTTTGGGGCCTTCGCCCATACCATGCCTTTTTATTAATATTGGTTTTGGGAAGTTATCATGAGGGGGCTGTGTTTTTTTAAAACCATTTTCTGCTACTAGCCCCATCTGTATCTACTCATCTCATCTTTTCTTAATCTCAGTTTTTTGGAATTTTAAATAACACATAAAGGGCGAGTTTAATATTTACTATTGAACAGTCAAAAAGGGAATCTCTTTTCATTGTATTTAATTTTTCAATATTCTACCCAATTTTGGGCAAATGTAATTTTTTGTAAACCAAGAAAAAAATTTAAAATTTTTGAAAATTTTTCCCCTTTTCCTTTCAAATTTTATAACAATGGCATGGTTTTAATTATTAGTTCTTCCCAACCCGGGAAAGGGCAAAAGGTATTCTTTTAGGATTTTCCCTTTTAACAAGTAGAGGGCAACTTAAAAGTGTAGTTCCCACTCAGAAAAATGAGGTGATTTCATCTAATTGTACAACGCACTCATATTAGGGATCAGAAGGGTAATAACAAAAATGTTGATGGAAGTGGAAAAGGAGTAAGGTTGTCTGCCAGCCTCAGTTGCCAGGGACTTTAAAGTGGCAGAAAATAGTACCATAATACATCTCAAAGCAAGGGATATCTGTCAGGGATATGAAATGGGAGGGTGGATTTTATTTGGATTCTGTACTCTCTCAAACTGACTGAAAAACAATTTTTAAAGAAAAACCATGTATCTTTTAGGTTTGAGTGCAAGCATTTAAAAGGGGTTGTTCATACTGATTCATCACCTTTCCTAATTTTTTTGGTTTCATTTTTGAATTCAAGGACACGTTAACTAATTTTACTGGCTTTTACTGACCTGCAGTGAGGAGCTGCTGAGGAAAAATTTTTTATTATACGACCATGCGAAAGACATCAAAAGATGAAAGGGTCTGTACTATAGCGCCCTTAGAACTGATGCAGCCCATACAAGAGGGGATCTCAGGAATAGGTAGGACACTTTAATGGACACATATTACAAATCCCTTTTTTTGCAAGTTTAATTCCCATGAAAAGAATCTTTGTGGGGAACTTTTTTTCCTTTTGTGTTTTTTTTTGTTGTCTGTAAATAAAGAAATGCGTTAAATGAATAAAATCCCTTTTTGTGAAAAATGTCATATTAGCAGATGAAATGGGTAACCATGTCATATAGTTACATAGTACAGAAAACCCGTTGTTATTTAACAAATAAACATACAATACAATATGGGAATTCTTTGGTTGGTTCCAAACCTTTTCAATCAGAATGACTGCTATGTAAGAAGTCAAAAGAAAAAACAAAATGATAGTACATATTTCATATCTGTTGATTTTGAACTTTCAGTATTGAGAGAGGGAAAGTTATTCTGTCCTTGTAGAACTGTAGAATGACTTTCAATCAATCCAATTTTATGGCTACAACATCATTTCTGTTTTTACAGCCATAAAATTGGAACTGTAAAAAAGAGCATCTTTCAACTCTAACTCTAGTGCTGTAACCTATAAATCACTAGTTTTTAATGAGGAAAGCCAGTAGAGGGAACATAATTTTGAAGTGAAGGATACTTTTACTGGCCTTGATAAGCTTTTGAAGGGATAAATAAATTTTAGCCGGAGAAGGGGAAACCCTCTTTCACCTAAGAAGTGACAGATTTGCTAGATAGTCCCTTTGTATCAATATGACAGTAATCAGAAGAAATTTTGAGGTTTTTGTTTACATCCAACGAGGGCCAGTGGCTTTCCAGCCCCTTTCCCTAATCCTTGTGATATGCAGAGCTTAGTAGAGGGCTAAAAGGAATCTAACTGTACAGCCTTAGCGGGTGCTCTCCTCAAGAAGATATTTCCCCTTTCTCAGCCACCATTGCTGCCACCTAGTCAAGTCCAGTACGCCTGCTCTATTTTGATGAGGCCCCAAAACCCCCTGAAACCTGATGTAGATATAAATTTTGGGCTTGGCAAAAACCCCTTTTTTCTCCTCAAAGTTTCATGAATCAAAAGTAAAAGAGGATTCTTTACTCCAACAGAGGGTGCAGGGGTTTTCCCCAGCTCCTTTTCCCAAAATGCCTTGGATACAGATCTTGAGAGGGGCTAAAAGGCTTTTAACTGTTACCCCTTTAACTATGTTTCCCCCAAAGGGAAAGGGGAGTTCCCTTTCTCATCACTCTTTCCTCCCACCTAGCAAGCCAGTATCGCTCGCTCACACGATGAGGGCCAAATACCCTAAAAAAGGGGCGATGTGATGAGTGATATTGGCTTGGCAATATTCCCTTTGTTTCCAAAGATTCAGTGAATCAAAGTAAATTGAGGAATTTGTTACTCCAACAGGGGGCGCAGGACTCCAGCTCCTTTCCATAATGCCTTGTGATATGTGAATTTTTCCTAAACTGAGGGATGTTAAATCGGGGTAGACCAAAAAGCAACCATAAGATTCAATATTTTTTTTATTTTAGATCGACCCTCTATTTGTAAAACAAAATATTTCATGATTAATATAAACAACTATCTACTTGACAAAGTATATTATTTGTGTATTTAGATAGAAACAGCCTCTATACTGCTATAAAACATGAAGCTGGACTTTAGGATGTTTCCTCAATTCTCAGTGTGAAACTGTAAACACAGGGGGAAAATAAGGTCCATGTTTTCCAGATTATAGGCACGCAGTCTAACCTAGAGGCTAACATGGGCACATGTCTGATTCATGACATAGTTACAACACAACTAGTAATTGGTCATTTTAAAAAACTTAAATTTTTTAAAAAAAACCCAAAAAATTTTTGAATTTGTTTATACCCCTTTATTGGCTGGGCCCCTAGGGGTATTTTTGTGGGGCCCTGCAGCCCCAAGGGACTAGTTTGATATACCTGGCCTACATGTTATATATTTAAAGGGGAAATTTTTCTTCATATTGGGGCATTTTTATGATCACGCTTTTTGTTTACACAAGTGTTTTCCAAAAACATTGGTTTTAGCAAAATTGGCCCCCCAAGACTCCAGCATCTGGCTCCCTACCTGTTTGAAGCAACATGCACCAGAGAGCCATAACAAAGGGAATCTGCACCCTTTTTTACTTATAAAAAAAGCCCCCCATCCTTTTTTATTTTTTTCTTAGCCTTTTTTTTTTTTTGTTGTGATTTCTAAGTCAGTTCCTACAAAATGATTTTTGGGGGCAGCTTTCTTCCCCGCATGCTTTTAGCAAATTTTTTGAGAATGCTTTACAATAGGGGAGTTTTTAGACCCGCTTTGTGACCCGGGAAGAAGTCAGTGTGAGGGAAAGGGGGGAGAGGGAGCGGGGACCTCCCCCATTGTGAATGGGGGTCCCCTGTTATCTAACACTTGGTGTCCCCCTTTCAGTGAACCCGCTGGGCCCGATCAGAACAAACTTTTAAAAAATTTTTTCATAGAAAGGAGTATCGGCTATTATTTGGCCTATGGCCAAAATAGAATGCAGGACTTAAAAATTTTTAAAAAAATATTGAAGGAAAATTAAAAAGATAACCCAAAATTTTTAAAAAAAAGTGTTTAACATAAAAAAATGAGAAAAATAATCATTTTTAAAACACCTTCCCCTTAAAAAAATTTAGGCTCCAGCATGCAGCTGAAAAAAATCCTTTCATCTGTGAAGAAGCCCCCCCCAAAAGGGTTCGTTTCCTATGGTTACTCACAAGCCCTCTAAGTTGTGTGGTGGAACCTGTCTCTGGTCCACTGGTTTTCCTTTCTTGAACTGTTCTTGGTAGGTACTAGACACTGCAGTTTCTAAACACTCTGCAACAACTGTCATATTGGAGATGCTCTAAACTTATGGTCTAGCCATCATAATTTGGCCCTTGTCAAATTCTTATGCCTGCACATTTATCCTGCTTTGAACCCCAACTTAAAAACAAGGCCATGTACAGGGTTTAAAAGGGGCCGTATTTCGGCCCGTAATTACCGCCAAGTGCGCCAATTACGGGCCAAAACGGCCCCTTTATTCGGTAATTCCAGTTCCCCAAGAAACTATGGGTTTCTTCCCCTCCCCCCCCCCCGCCCGGCGATCCCCCGGCGGGGGGATAATTTTACCGTCACTTTCAGCGGGGTATAACCCCGCTACATGAAGCAATGGCCCGAAGTCCGGCCCCCTGCTTTCTCCCCCGCTCCCCCCCCCCCCCCCCCCCGTCCCCCACGGCGTAATTCGGGGGGTAATTTTCTCCCGCAATTAAGCCGGGGAACAAGCCTAAGAGGGCATGTATAAAAAATGTCCAGGGGTATCTTTCCTTTTTTGCCCATAGTAAACAATTAGAGTTCCCCATTCATTTTCTCAGAGCTTTAAAAAGAAAAAAAGAGGGGGCTCGATTTATTCTATGGGGAACAAAGAAATCTTAACCTAACAGTTTTCATACTGTGGGGCATAATGATCACTTCTGCTTGATACTTCCCACCCCTTCATAAAGGGCAGTGACCGGAAAAAAAAATATTTAAAGGGATTTTCCCCCAAACCCCGTTTCCTACCTCTGCAGCACGGGAGCAGTTTTATACAAAACATGCTGAGTCATGAAGCTCAGGGGGGAAAAGGGAGGGGGAGTGAGGATGAGAATCCAAGGAGCGTCTCAAACTTAAGTAAATAATAAACATACAACATGGATTCCAAAACAGCAAGCACAGCCTCGACGCACTGTCACCCCCCTCCTTTAAAAACTCATTCATTTGCCTGTCACAGAAAAAGTGTTACCGCAAGCCGGCCTGTCACTTTTTTGGGGGCGTGACAGGAAAGCCCTTTAGGAACAAGGGGATTTAGAAAACGTAGCTCTCAGGTTTTTTACTTTTTTTTAATCCAATATTTAGAAAAGGGGTTAAAACCCCCTTTTGGAGGTTTTAACATCAACATTTCTTTGGGGGGCAAAACCTCCTTTAATCACCTATACTTTAAAAGAAATGTGTCATCAGAAAATGACTTATTGTTTAACTCATGTTTTTATGTTAAACAAAATTTGTAAGAATTTTTTTTTTTGGGGGTTTTTTTCCTTTTCCTTTTTTTAAATTTTTTTTTTTTTACATTTCAGAGATCCTGCATCTTTCCTTTTCCATTAGGGATAATATTACTTGGGCCTTTTTAAGTCTCCTCATTACACACAGCGGGTTTCCAGAAAGGGACTCAATGTTAAAGTTAAAACAGAATCCCCCACACAACAGAATATATCAAAAAATCCCCCCCCCCTTCCTTTCATTTTTGGGTTTTTTCATAGTTCAGAGGATGCCTAGAAAACTCTTTTATAGAAGCAATAGGTCTGCTCCTTTCACAGCCCCTAGTCCAAGTAGCTGCCAAAAAAACATCTCCAAATTAGTTAAAACAGCTCAGGCAATAGGTTTGGTTTTCCCCCATAATCTAATTCAGAAAACGAAATAAAAAATCTACAACGGAAAAAAAATATGTAGGTTTTTTAAATTGGGAAAAAAAATTTAAAAAAAGCGAAGATTCTGTTTAATGAAAATAATTAGAGTGGCCCCAAATTTCTCAAAAAATTTGGTTCGGTCACTTTTGCCGAATTTTCCGACAAAATTCTTTCGGGGCCCAATTACTTCGGCACAATCACGTTAAAAAACACTATTTTCCCCTGCCCCGACCGCAGGGTGCGTAAACGTTTTGCCCTGCTTAAAAAAGCAGAGGGAGCTTTGGTTTTTGGCTTCATACAATGTTTTTTTTAGTAACACCCATACTCCGCCGCTCTTAGAATTGCTTTACTAAAAATTCCCTGGGGACTTAAGAGGCAAAACTGACCAAAAAAAATCAAGCGGGGGAATTTT
>JAODAL010029243.1:0-51947 GCA_025379985.1 Phyllomedusa bahiana
TTGCGATAAAAACGCTAAAACCACTAATGATGAGCGATTCCCTTTAAAGTCTAGGGAGAGCAAAAACACCTTCTTTAACACCCAAAAAAGGGCGAAAAGCAAAAAATTAACATCCACAACATAAAAATGGATACGTGCTACTCTTGGGCAACAAAATTTTGGTTATAAAAGTCCCAGAACCTTTCAATTCCCTGGGGTAAAAATTGAATTGCTTTTTAAGAACGTGGAAACTGCCAAAACAAAGCTGGGTCGCAAAAGTAAAAAAAACACGTACTTTTTAGTTTTCGAAAAAACCGGTATTTTTGCCCCTTTCTTTTCCACTGTGGTGCTATAGAATGGGCTTTTTTTAAATTTCGGGGATCTGCGAATAAAAAAGTTTGGGTCCCAAAAATTTTAAAAACAAAATCTGTTTTGTTTTCATATAAACAGGGGATTTTTTTCATTTTTAAATTTCACTGTTTTTGACAAAAAATTTGCTGTTTTAAGATTTTTACGGAAGCTGCTCAAGAACAAACCCGGGGTGCGCAAAAGTCAAAAAACACTATCTTTTATTTTTCCCCAAATACATGGTATTATTTCCCCCTTTTAAATTTCACCCTTTGGTGAATAAAGAATTGCTGGTTTTAAGATTTACGGGGATGCTCTCAATAAAACCAAGCTGGGTCCAAAAGTCAAAAAACACGTAACTGTTAGTTTTTCGTATGATACACTATTTTTGGCAACAAAAAACCTATGCTGATACAAGATTGCGGATTTAATTTAACTGAAAGGTGGATAATCAACATCACAGGTTAAGGGGTAAAATTAAAATGAACACAATCTAAAAAGTAACGAAATAAAAGTGGAGTTTTGCACCAAAAAAAGAGGCCCCCTGCAGTTACTAGAAATGATGTGTTTTCCAATAAAATTCAGGCGCCCAATATCCAGGAAATATTTCAATAAAAAATGGTTAATAATAAAAAATTTTTCCCATTTAAAATTTTCAAACCCTAATTTTCTTGGTGAACTTTACCCCCGTGTTCTTTAAAATAGCTTGCCCTGTTTTTTCACCCCCGGGGCCCCCCCCCCCCTGCCCCCCCCCTAAAAATTTACAGTGGAAATTTCCTGTTTTAAAAAAATTCTCTAGCTAACTACAAAAAAATTTTAAAATCTCAATATAACTAAATTGGAAGGATCACGGGCAAATAGTAAAAGGTTTCCTTTTCAGAAATAGACAAAATTCCCCTACCCTTTTTTGGCCAACAAGGCCCAGAGCGAAAGGCCCCTACCCCAAAATGAACGCTGAGAGACACTGAGGCTGAAACAGGAAACCCCTGTTCTAGAAAAAATGGGTCATGGGGTTTTTTTCCACCCCAATCGCAACCAAACACATCCCATTCATGACGTCGCAAAAACACATCTCACCCGGGCTCTATTTTTTAAATCTGATTTGCTGGCCCCCCCAAAATTACAGGAAGCCCAAAAAAAAAAAAAAAAAGGGCGCGATCTTTTTTAGATGTTTCTCAGTTTTTTAACCCTTTTAATTTAATCGCATGTTTCCAAAAAATTTTCCCGATCACCAAAAAAAAAACCTTGCCGATTTCAACTTTGCCCGATAAAAATCGTTTAAACACTAGTTATCCCCTTTGGGTTTAAAATTGGCAAGGTCCTCCATCTGGGGAAAAAGGGCTTTTGTTTTTCCCCAAAACCCCTTTTGGACTTTTGGGAAAGAATTTTGCTTTTTGGAGGACATTCTGGTCCCAAATTTTTTATTCATGGATGTGTTTTTAGGCAAGACGTTAGAGGGGCCGTTTCCCCTTTGGGCTGGGGAAAGAAACCCCAAACAATGAAGGTTTTTGGATCCCTTTAACAGTTGGCATGAGACAAGACTGGTGGTATCGCCCCACCTTGTCTTCCCCGGAACAAGCTTTTTTTCCAGATTTTCCCCCAAACATTGGGAAAAGGGGTTTTCCCAACTGAGAAAATACTTTTACCCCAGTCCCCCACATCCACCCCCTTTGAAACCTTTGGAAAATATAAAGTCTGCCCCTGAGGGTTTTTTCTGGAGAAAGTGGCTTCTTTGCTGCCCTCCTTGACCCAGGCCCTTGCTCCATGACCCCCTCCGCCTCATAGTGGGGGTGCAGATGACTTAAAACCTCCCTGCTGCCTTTCCCTTTGAGCAACCCTTGCACCGCGGGTAGCCCCCGATTCCAAAGCTAAAAACACTTTTAAGAGACGGCCTGGTGTTTGCTGGTTTTTTCTTGGGCGCCCTGGATTTTTTTTGGAAACAAAAAAACCTCTCTCCTTGAATTCCTTGATGATGGATAGATTTGGTTAAACTGGGGTGCAATCTTTCAGCTGCGAAAACTTTTTCCCTGTTAGGCCATTTTGTGCAGTGCAATGATGACTGAAACGTGTTTTTTTTAAAAGATAACCAGGGTTTTAACAGAAAGAAAAAAAAGATCCCCAAGCCCAGCCCCCTTTTTAAAAAATGTCCAGTGATGTGATTTTTTAAACTTAATCTTGACAGTTTGTTCTCCAGCCCTGTCCCATAAACACCCACACCGGGTTTTTTAAAGGGAAAATCACTGAAAATTTTACTCCCTTTTTTAAAGGCAGGCCCCAATAAGTGGAAAGGGTTTTTTTGGGGAAAAATTTTCATTTTCTGGGCAACTATTGATTTTGGGAAATTTAAATTTTGCTTTTTAAGCTGATCACTCTTTATAAATTCGGGAGTATTCCCAAATTTCCCATTAAAAACCCCTGATCCCAGTAGACTTTGAAAAAAATTAACATTTTTTTCATTCTCAAAATTTTTGGGGCCATGACTGAAAGTAAAAGGGAAAGTCTTTGATAATGCTGAAATTGAGGGTCCAAACCCTGAAAGAAACGTTTTGGGGTCCAAAACCCAAAGGGAAACAAGAGACCCAATTTTAACAAAGGTCAGTTTTAAAGGTATAACATACCTATTTTTTAAAAACATGTTTTTTAAAAAATTGCTTAATTTTACAGAAATTTTGGGCCCAAACCAACACCATTGCTGTGAGGGGAAAATTTTCCTCTTAACCCCTTCAGGGGATTTTTTTTTGTGACACTTCTTTTTTCCCCCCTCCTCGCTTTCTGAAACCAAAAATTTTTTAAATTTTTTCCCCCTTTAAAATAGAACATGAGGGCTTTTATTTTGCAGGAAAAGGGATTTTTTTTTAAATTTGGGTGTTATAAATGTCCCATAAGTATACGGGGAAAACCGTAAAAAAATTCTTAGGGGGAAAAATTTGTAAAAAAAATATGTTTTTTTTCGCCATGTTTTCCGGGGTATTTGCTTTTACTATTCAATCTCGGTAAATAAAATTTTTTAATCTGTATTCTATAGGTTGTTAGCATCCGGCAAAAACCAAAAAATTTTGGGGTTTTCCCCAAAATTTTTTAAAGTCCCGGGGTAAAAAAATTCCAAAAAATTTTCTTTTTTTGACTTTTGCGCCGGGGCCGCCCAGTTTGTGCGACCAAAAACTTTTTTGTACTAACACCAAACACGTCAGTGATGGTGCATTTTTTGCGGGCTAAGTGTATTTTTTAAATCGCTGGGTAGATTGGAATCCCTGCGATTTTTTTTTGACCCTTTTTTTTTTTCGTTTTTTTTGTGTGACTAAAATGCCCAAAAAAACCCGGAAATTTTGGGGGTTTGGAAAAATTTTTTTTCTTCTACGTGTTTCACCTACAGGAAAATGAGGGTTAAATTTTTAAAGCCGGGACTTTTTGGGGACCGGGGGAATACCAAAATGGTAACTTTTTTTTTTATTTTAATGATTTTTTTGAAAAAATGGGGGAAAGAGGGGTGATTTAAAATTTGAATACTTTTTTTTTTGTATTTTAAAAAACTTTTTTTTTTTTTTTTTAAAAACTGTAACATTTAGTCCCCCTATGGGGCAAGACCACTAGGGGGGGGGCGATTGTTAATACAACCTAATGCATTGCTTTGGCAATGCCCTTAGGGTGTATAAAGAAAACGGGGGTTTCCCCCCCTCCTTCCCGGGGCGGACGGAAGTGGGGCAAACCGGCCAGGGGAAAATGACGGGGGCCTTCACAAGGCTTTCCCCCCCACCATGCCCTTCTCGGAAACGGCCCAACATGCTGCGCCGGTGCCGATGACCTAAACCCTCGGGGGCGCGGGGACCGTCCCGGGGATCATTTTAAACGCCCGGGGGCCCTCTTTGGGCCCCGGTTTTCTGATGGGTTAAAAAAAACACCAAACGGGGGAGCCCACCCCCCGGCGCGTTACTCCGGGGGTTTTTGCCCGGGGATTTGCCGCTAACCACCCCGGCTGTGCAGGGGGTTTTCCGGGGCGATCCCCCTTCAAAGCCCCTTACGGGCCCGGGACGTATCATCACGCCCAGGGGGGGGAAGGGGTTTAAAGAACTCAAAAAAAGTACAGACACAGATTTAGGGAAAACCTTATTTTTTTTAAAAAAAAGGGGTTTTTTTTTCGCCCAAAATTTGTCTCAGATTATGAGGTACAGTAAAAAAAAGCCCTTTTGTTAAATTTGGTTTTTTCTTTTCCTTTAGTCCCTTAGCATAGTATATATGAGCTTTTTTTTTGCATCTACAGCAATTTTTTGCAGCGCGGTTGGGAAATTTCTCGCCCCCCTTTTTCTGTGATTGGGGTGAAATGACATTTCATTCACCTGTTGAGCAAAAAAACCCCCTGACGGGGAAAAACCCCAAATGCCCCCTGCACTGTGATTGGTTGCCTGCACACGCTGTGTTTTTCTCCCCCCCTTCCCCCGGGTGTGAAAACCAAAAAAATGAAACCAGCTATCGAAGGGCTGCTGTCTAAAGCTCCCAGCCCTTTTAAGGGGAATGATCGGGCTATTACTGACCCGTTTAAACCCCTACCCCTCTAGATTCACTCTCCCCTCATATAACACAGTCATATCCTGTGCTCCCTCCATATAACACAGTCACACAGTCTCCTGCCTGATAACAGAGGGGATGAGGGGGAGGGCAGTGTGCTTTCCTCACATGTGTTTCATCAGACATCCTTCCCATTCTACTACACACACAGAATGATGATGTCACAGCTCTTCAATGAGGGTAGACACGCCTCCTGGCAGGAGATACATGCCTGCTGAGAGAAGAGACTCGTCCCTGGATTTTAAATTGAATCTGATAGAATTAGCTCAAGTGTACGAACGATTTAAATGATAAAACCCCTTTAAAGGGGTGTTATCGTTTGAGCTGCTCGTGCTGTTCAGCTAATTTTCTCAGATTGATTTTGAAATCCAGGGGCGTGTCTCTCCTGTTAGCAGGCTTTGTCTCTCCTCCCAGGAGGCGTGTCCCTCCCCCTCACTGAAGAACGGTGACTCATCATTTTTTTTTAAAGCGGGGGATGCAGAAGGTTGTCTGGATATAAACAGCTCTGTAGCCTCCTGCCTGCTTAATGTCTGCAGCCTTGAGGCTCCAAACTCCAACAAGCACCTGTCATATGTCTTAGTTTACACACAACTGAAACCCAGCAGCTGTTACTTCTAGTGGTTCATCCTAATTGTACTGACAACAGGCAGAGATCTTTACTCAACTACAAATGTCAGCTTCAAGTAAAGATCTCTGCTTCCTGTCAGTGACATGTGAGTGAAAACATTGGGGGGAGAAGCAAATCAGCTTTGAGAGAAGGCCCTGCTCAGCTTGTAACTAAAATTGGGGTGGTGGTCTAGAGGTAGAGCACAGTAGTAGAGTATTGCTTTTACAACAAAGGGTTTTGGAGTTCTAGTCCCTCACAGGGTATATTTTTTTCCCCTAAATTCTACACATATGTAGAGAGACCTAAAATATATATGTCAATCTCTAAATGATATATTATACACATACTTTAGCTCCCTATAATCATGTCTCATCCCCAAAAATATATGCATTGTATCACATATGTTGGAAGTGCTTGGTGGTTTGACTGCCAAGGATAGGCCCACAAAATTAGGGGAGCTTTGTGTGTGGTATTGAATAAAATTATAGATGTCTACACAATATATTTTCTTTATCTTTACATATGTGTACAAATTTTAAAGAAAAAAAAAAAAAATTACTGATGGGCTTGAACTCCCAACCTCGGTCTTGCAAGGTTTTAACACCTAAACACTGCACTATATAAGCAGCTTATACAGATGCAGTGTTGAATCCTTATGTTATACACTACAGGTGAGACATCATAAGGAGGCGGGGCTTGCATTCGATCTGGAGGAACAGAACGCCTTCTTTTCCAAGTTAGCAGCTTAAGGACTGGATCTGGGGAGGAGGGTAAATCAACCTCTTGGCAAAAGCCCCTTAAACAGGCGGGTAATTGCCCAGAAACATTGACCCTAAAGCTGGGAGATGTACATTGAGCCAGCAGACTTGGTTTTCACTACGATTTTAACAGCTCAGAGGGGAGTAAAACAGAGTGTGCAGGCAGCCAATCACAGCGAGGGGGGTGGCCGGGGTGTTTCCTGTCTAGGGGCGTATCCCAACAGGCTGAATGAAATGTCAGCCAGCCAATCACAGTGCAGGGGGCGTGTCTAGGGTGTGAGAATCGACCAGGGGGCGTTCTGACCAACAACAGCAGAAATAGAAGAAGATTTACAGAGAGCTTATATCTGCTAAACCAAGTGACAGAGGTAATGAAACCCAATTTTCAAAAGTGCTTAATTTTACTGTCCCATTTAAACTGAACATGATCTTTGTAACGATAAAACCCCTTTAAGGCAAAATAGTACATTTCAATAATTTATTGATTTGCATTTTAAGGTCTATACACAGAGATATCAGGGAAACATGTAAGATATTAGAATGTGTAAAAGACATTATATAAGTAAGCAGTAAATGTAAACTTAGCTATAAGGGAAACCTATTTGACGCTGCCCACACCTTTGCAGACATTTCTATCAATCATGGCAATGTTTTTGAGTTTATTCTGTTTTTTAGCAAGTACAATATTTGTTTGTAAGCACACATCAGTGTTTATATAGCAGAAGGCAGGACATGGCATTTGAGAAAAAAGGTCAAGAAGGTCTTTGATAACCTTGCTCTCTAAAATGACAGTCAATTAAGTAATCAAAACAATTCGACAGCTTATTCAGGAAACAGTTGCCAGTGAAGTAAGGGAAGCTGGCATGTTCTCAAAGCAAACTGACACAATGCAAGATACTCCATCAAAAGATCAGTGCTCTGTAATTGTTCAGTATGTAACAGACCACACTCATAAGAAGCTACTCTGATAGATTGTGGGAAAACTTGCTACTCTTTGCCAGTCATGCAAAATCGACATAAAACACTGTATTGCCAATTTAACAGATGGAGCTGCACAGCTGCAAGTAGAGGGTTCACTGTGTGATTGTTATTAGCATCAACAGGCCAAATTCAGAATATAGTGCAACATGTATTTAAGGGGATGCGCCAGCTTTCTGTCATGCTTTGAGCCAAAAACCTGTTGTAGAGAGATGCCACTGTTTGACCATGAAGTGCTTCAGAGAAGTAAGTTAATCCTAAAAAGGCCTAAAAACCCTAACCCCCAATTAGGGTTATAGTTAGAGTTAATTCTTTGGTGAATTTATGCCAAAATTCGATTAAGGTTGGCCCAAAACAAAGCACTCAAGTTTGGGTTGAATTTGACTTTGACCAGAATCTACAGTGCAAAACATTGTCTCATTAGCAACAAACACAAAAATATATAGAATCTCTTCTTAAATATGAGCCTGAACTCACATACAGAAATTAGTATTGAGCATGTCACATTTTCAAAATAAATATATTTCTAAGGGCCCATCTACACAGCAAGGATTCATAGTCAGTTTTTGACATGGATTTGGATTTTCAAAACCGTCAAAATCCAACTGAAATACCATCCTTGCAGACTTTAATAGAAAAAAAGTTGTAGACTTGGATTTTAAAACCATTCTTTTTTCATAAAATTTGGAACATGTATATATTTCATTCGGAAACGACAGAAAATGTACTATTAAGTCAATGGGTTAGCACAAAAAAATCAAAACAGTCCAATGGACCAGCTTACCCCATAAATGGATGGCCTCCGCAGGTATCCCGGTCAGAGCAACCCGTATATAGTCCAATAAGTAGCAAAAAGGATGATACCGTGTACCATAGACGATAAAAGCCAAATTTCTTTATTGTAAACAGGATAAAAGCCAAGTAGCCCAACAGAGCATAGCAAAGTGCCCCACAATAAAACTCCGACGCGGTTTCAGGTGTATAGCAACCCTTAGTCACTTGCATGGACTAAGGGTGTTGCTATACACCTGAAACGCGTCGGCGTTTTATTGTGGGGCACTTTGCTATGCTCTGTTGGGCTACTTGGCTTTTATCCTGTTTACAATAAAAGAAATTTGGCTTTTATCGTCTATGGTACCGCGGTATCATCCTTTTTGCTACTTGTTAGCACAAAAAAATACCAGAAAGCTTTGTTGTCGTTTTTTCGCGCAATTTTGTCACGGATGCACTGTCTGACAAAAACAAATTGAAAAAACGAATCCAAAAACCACACCCAAAACCATGCCAAAAAATGACCACTAAGTGACTGACTCAGAATCTGAGTATTTTGTCATTTGTCAAGTAGACGCAGCCTAGAGGTGCTATTGACATAAAATTTTCACCAGATGTCAGAAACAACCCATTCCATCCACACTGGCAAAAAAACCTGGGATGTCTATAAATTGAGCTATGTGTAATAATAAGAAATGATAGAGCTAAAAAGTATTGAACTAATTAAAAAAGAGGTGCAAAAAGCCATGGCATGTCAAGACACAAACTTAAATCTATTAGTAATTATAAAGCAATCCTGCCACTTAGTAAAAAATAATATCAGCTGGATCAACTGATGGCCTATAAAATGGTGTCTCATTACCAAGGTGCCACACAAGCAACATCTCACGATGGGTAAAACCAGTGAGCTGTCTCAAGACCTTTGCAACCTTATCGTTACAAAACGGATGCATTGGTTACAGAAGAATTTCTAAAATACTGAAGGTTCCAGTGAGCACTGTTGGGGCCATAATCTAAAAGTGAAAAGAACATAATTTCACCATAAACCGGCCACGACCAGGTGCTCCCCGCATGATTTTAGACAGAGGAGTGAAAAGAGTTATCAGAAGAGTTGTCCAAGAGCCAAGGACCAGATCTGGACAGCTCCAGGAAGACCTTGAATCAGCAGGTACAATTGTTTCAAAGAAAACGATATGTAATGCATTCCACTTCCATGACCTGTATGCATGCTGATCATGCAAGACTCTGTTGCTGAACAAAAAGTATGTTCAAGCGCGTTTAAAGTTTACTCAACAAGCCTGTGAAATACTGGGAGAATACAGTCTAATCAGATAAGACCAAAATTTAACTCTTTGGGTAAGGTTAGCAACCTCCGGCATGTCCCGGCCGGCTCTTCAGTGCCACATGCCTTGAGAGAAAGCCGTTCCCAGTGCGTTTACATCTCGTCCGTGTTTTCTGACCCTTGCCAAGTTTCTCAACCACGAATCTTCTCCGCTTGCCCTGACCTGTTTGCCCGACCTTGACTACGAGTTTCGTCTTACGATCTGGTACCTCGCTGCACCTCGGCTGCCTCCGCAAGCTAGTCGTGTCAGGGGTAGCGACCTGGTAGGACTCCCGGCACAGCAAGCCCATCCTGCCTTGCAGCGGGCTCTGGTGAACACCAGGTCCAGAGCATCCACTACTACTGCCGTTACAAATGTGTTTGTTGGCTTTTTTTCATTGTCTTTTTCTAACTAAATAGTGCTGGTTTATAGAGATACAAAATACTGTATATGTACCAACATGTTAAAAGGATACTATTGAGGTAAGCATTGAAAAATTCTTGCATAGACAGCAGTGCAGCCTGTGGCTTATCGTTATTGTTTCTGCCAACCATATACCAGGTCCTTTTTGTAAAGCTGCAAATACAGGGCAGATTTAGAACATATAAAGGGCAATTGTAGAAAAATCAAAAGTAGCAATTTCCCAGGGATCTCAGCAAGACATACAAGTTTGATAGTGTAACTTTAACAATATAAATATTTTATAATTCTTTAAGCTTTTGCTAACTCCTTTCTGCTTGGGTAGCACTCCGCTGCCCCATCTGCATGCACTACTAAGTAGAAGAAATCCATAGACGTAGTGTATATATTCACTGCTGCAGAGAGCAGGATAAGTCACTGCTAGGTATTACTGCTCCATGTATATTTCTGTTCTAAAGAAGATCATGAGTGTTAGAAGGTCAGATGATAGGACAGTGAAGCTGTCTGCAAACACATGGCTCTCAAAGTCTGTTGACGTAATTTGCCCAGAGGCCTTTACCAAAATTGGTCATGGCCTGGGGCCATTACATCTAGGATGTCACTTATTTTTTGACTATATACAGTATAAAACTTGCTTTCCTCTTCTATTTTTTAATCATGGAAAGGTTTAATAAACTTGAAAAGATAAGATCTTTTCAATAAAATTTTTTAATTGGTTTAATACATGTCCTCAGCTGTGAATGTGAAAAATGATTACATTCTCCCCATGTCCTCTGATATGGCAGTGATCAATTATCAGTTATTCGTTTCTAGGAGATACCGTTCATATTTTCAAGATTTTCTAAGCTACATGTTCTAAATATTCCATTTGACCTAATAAATCCCATGACTTCCTATTATAATTACAGAGTGATTTTTATATGTGTTTGTTTAATACAGACTGAAAGCTTGCAGGACATGAAGCATCAGCAAAAAAGTATAGTTATAGTGAGTGTTAGTGTATGTGTGTAAGTGCCTGGATTCAGTTATTTAACCTCATAAGGACCCCTTCTGGTTTTGTTTTTTTCATCCTTGCCTTCCAAAAGCCATACATTTGTATTTTTCCACCACACAACCACTTGTTTTTTTTGTGGAACAAGATGTACTCTTTAATTAAATGGTATGGTGTTGACTAAACCATAAATTATACCTTAAAACCCCTACATGTGAAAAAACACAATAAACAAAACTAAAATATGTTAAAAGAAAAAATTCACTTTGCATCTCCATTTTCACTTTTTTAATTTTTCCTCTAGTAGAGCAGTGTGATGGTTCATTTGTGCCTGGTGAGGTCTAGATTTTATTGGTACCAATTTGGAGTGTATGCATCTTTTTGATCCTTTTTTATTGAATTTTTAGTTATAAATATCATGACTAAAAAAAAAATAATAATTTGGTAATTTTTTTTTGCACCATTCATCATGTAGGATAAATGACATGAGGTTATATAAGATAAGACTTTTTACGGACGTGGGAATACCAATTATGTTTATCATTTTTACTGTTAATTTTTCCTATATGCTAAATGGGAAGAGGACATGTTTTGAATTTTTATTTTTTTTATTTCTTTTAAACATTTTTTTCTACTAATATTAAGTCCCCCTAGCGGACTTAAACTATATACTGCAGCATATACTGTAGGTTTAGCTGTAGTCTCCTATTACACCCTCCCTATAGTACAATCATGGCAGTCACTAAAGCCTTCATTAGGCCCCCTGCTGCCATTGCAACCAAACAACACCCTGTTTCATACTCCTTTAGCGCTTTTTGGATGTACTGGTATGTCCAAATGTGATAAGAGGATAACCGCTTAATGGCGCCAAAAAATTTTTCATCTTTGCCTCTCTAAGGAAAATATTTTTATTTTTTTTTTACTTTTTCACTGATCTGGCTGTATGAGATATTGTGATATGCAGCATAAAAAATTCCAGCGCAGTTTGAGGATATATATAGATTACAGATTAATTTATTTTTTTATCGTTAAGAAAAAAAGAAAGCATTTCTCACCATTTTCATTTTGTCCATGTTTTATAACATTTATTTTTCACACTAAATAACTTGTTAAATAAATTATGTAGGTTATTATGGTTATGTGGATACTTTAGATGTGTAAGGTTTTGTTTTATGTACTATATGTACACTAACTTTTTCATATTAAATGTTTACCTTTAATTATTATATATTTTATTTTTGGAGACTTATTTTTTTAACTTTTTTGTTTATTTTTTTAACCTCATTTAAGGGATAACTATTTTATAAGTTATAACCTACTGCTGTATGTGAATACATTATAGAGTACATTGTGTCACAGCATATATATATTATCCTAAAAACAGGCTCCCTGAAGAGACAGCCCTACAGTCCATTTTAGGTCCCCAGCACTGACTGTAGAGGGTTTCTCCATGCTCTGATTGGATCACTTGGAAATCAGATGGCTCGATTGGGTCTGGGGAGTCCTATAATGCCATGTTCTCTTTGTATGGTTATACACCGCCAAAAAAATTTACAGAATGGAGGCTTTTTTTAAGGCGCACGGAGCAACTTACAAAAAGTCTATTGGGGCTCTAAATGGGCAATTATTGTCTCATGTAGAAGAAAATATTTACTCAGTATTCCCAGAATGCTATTCATGCTAGAATAGAATATGGAGATTTTGCCTTTTATTTTGTTGCTTTTCTGCTCCCATTACTACTCTATATGATTGAAAGATGCTTTCATTGTTCACTTGTATCCTACTTATTTTCTTGAGACTTTAATCTGGATGCAAAAATTGCAGGCACTTATTATTGAATGTGAAGGTTTTTTGACAGTACTTCATTAAATTGTTTATCCTGTAGTACTCAGCCCTGTTTCATAATGATATCAGAGTGACAAGAGGACCAGCATGCATTGACATCAGTGGTTTGAAATTCAGCATATGACCATATAGCTTTAGCGTCTTTGATTGTGTTTTTGAAACTTTGAAAACGGAAACACATTTTAAATTGTTATAGAAGAGCAATCCTTTCTCTTTCAATGACGTTAAGAACAGCTGTCTTGTCAAAGGCACTCACTTTAGAACAGAAAACGAACATTGCCACTCATATGCAAAGGTTTTAGAGCAGAAATACATTTTTCCAGAGTAAGAATAAAAATATTAAAAATAATCAATAAATCAAGATGCTATTGTTAAGGGGTTATATATATACAAAAATACATACATACAGTAAGCTCCTATGCTTCCTGTAGTGGTAGCCAGGAAGTTATGTTTGAAATCCATGTCTTTGCAAGAGATTTTGAGTTTTTATTGACAGATCTTCTTTTCCAATTATTTGTCTCTGTCTAGTACTTTGTATGTATATTATCTCTACTGTCTTTATTAACAGTAAAATATAAGTATTATATATTCTTATGTTAATCGGAAAATTTGGATGTTCATATCCTAAACAGCATCATATATTCAGAATAATGAGCCAGGCTGTCCTGAATATTTACGTGTTAGAATAAAAATCACCTTATGGAATTGTTAGTCCAGGGCTTGTCGATTGCTGTTGTGTCGGTAAGCTGAAGGCCGCAGTGGATTGTTATTTGGGGAGTGTCGATGAAATGGAGGCTGTAGTAACTGATAAGAAGCTTGGGTAGACCAAGGTCATATGGTTAAACCCATAAGAAAGTATTGGCCTTGAGGTGTCATCTAACAAGGCTTTGAGGGTGTTACTGTGGAGTAGATGGTTAGCTGACCGAAGGAATTATTGCCACATTAGAGTAGTTTTTCAGGATAGTCTAGAGACAGCTTGTACAGCTCTGTACAGGGCATTTTAAAAATGGCAGGGGTTGAGTTTGCTATCAGTTCTTTGAAGTCTCCCATGATTGTTTGAAATATCAGCCCAGAAGGGATCCTAGGTTGCTTGAGTCAATCTTGAACTGGCCCACAGGGGATCTGGGGAAACCCACAGTGGGCCCCTTGCTTTGGCAGGCCTGGGGATGCTTTTCAGGGAGAAAGACAGAGAAAAAAGTCAGAAAGTTATAGTGCAATAATTATGTAAAGTTATGAACAGCAGCTATTGGGTGGGCCAAAGAATTAACTTCAGCAGTGGGCAACAAGAAACATCTCCACTGTTGGGCCCTAAGAATCAGCTCCAATGGTGGTCCCCAAGAATCAATGCCACTGGTGGGCCGCAAGAATCATCTCCACTGTTGGGCCCTAAGAATCAGCTCTAATGGTGGTCCCCAAGAATCAATGCCACTGGTGGGCCTCAAAAATCATCTCCACTGTTGGGTCCCTGAATCAACTCCACTGGTGGGCTCCAAGAATCTATGCCACTATTGGGCCCCAGTCTAACACTGACTGTAGTTAAGTGAGGTTTTAACCCTGGGGGAAGGCTAAAACTGGGGTTGAAAGCACCAGGGGTGTTAAATGTGAGGTTAAGGACATTTGACGTAAACTTATGTCATGATGCTGTTAATGGGCTATGAAGTCTATGTATGCTCTGCAGTCCTGCTACATAGAGAGTGGGTGCTAACTGCAATTGTAACCAGGGCCATCTTATCCATTGGGCACACTAGGCAGTTGCCCAGGGGCCCCACAACTATGGGGCCCCAGGTGGTATATATATGTCCCAGGAATACAAGAAAAATACCCTGGATCCTGTGGTTGCTTTGCTTATTTTACTGTTTGTGTGTTTTTAGGATGTGCAAACATGGTGGAGAAGGGAGCCAAAGGCTCTCTGCTCTGCCAAATAGTTTTGTAGGCTTCAAGCTGGCAGTGCCCAGACATAAGTGGTGTGATAATATGAGTGTGCTTGGAGGTGGCTAGAGGCATGACCTAGTGTGATGTCATGTACTTGTGCAAGGCCCATTGCAGTGTTAGGCCCGGGTGCCCATAATGCTGTTAAGACGGCTCTGGTTGTAACCCATCGGTAACAGCCTATAGTAGGCTGTTTTCTTGGAAGCTGGATCCTCTTTCAGATTTATGTGAACTCGCATACTCAGTACTCCCTGGGAATTATCTGTGCAATTTATGTATATTATTTTCAATAATACTGTATATCTCGTTATAGTGACTAGGATTCTGGAGAAGGTTCATGGACTCAGGGATTTATTTTGATAGCCAAATTGGAGTTGGTAGGAATTTTTTCCATAATATAAGGGCATTTGGTTTCTACCTCATGAGGTTTTCTGCCTTTCTCTGGATCAACACTATAGGATAATAGGTTAAACTGGATGGAAATATTTCAGCCTCACAAATTTTATAACTATGTAAAGGAGGGGTTGACTGGAAAAAAGCTCATAGAAATGTGGTCTGTGACTGTGTCTTTAAAGTGGAACCCTCAACCACCACCTAACATGTATCCAGCTGCATTCAACTCCATGTCAACGTAGGGAAGATTGACTGATCTCACCTCTCTTAATGCCCAGTAAATATCCACAATGGTGAGTTGTGCAACAAATACTGGGTCATATAGCACTAGTGCATAGCAGTACTGCACTGCACCAGTGGTGATGGACTTATACTAAATGTTTGTGTTTTTCAATTTGAGATGGGTAGAACTTCTGCTGTGTAGATAGCATGCAATTTCTACCCAATAAATTCAGCACAGCAGTAACCGGTGCCCAGGGTTCATTCCTGATCAAAGCTCATCACCATATTTCTATGTTCTTCACATTAGAATTGGATTCCTCCCACTGTGAAAACAGATTGCAATTTAATTTTCTTATGAAATCCATCTTAAAATAAGCATGCATGTTAGTGAGTGCCTATGGCCAGTAAATAAAGTTACAAGCTCCGCTGAACAGAGTCCAGTATGATAAAATGAAATTCTATGTAAAGCTCTGTCGTAAATAATAGTCATTAGTTATATAGAGAAGGTTTAAAGGGCTATTAAGGGCCAGTGCATTTTTTTAGTTTTTACCTCCCTGTGTTTCAACAGTCGTAACTTTTTTATTTTTTCAATGACACAGTTGTATGAGGCCTCGTTTTATTTGGGACAAGTTTTACTTTTTGGAGGAATAGTTTAATTTCACTTACAAATTATTGCAGAATTTCTTTAAATTTCTTTCAATTTTTTTGTTTACTTTTTTGCACCATTCACATTTCACACTTAATAACTTGTTAAATTAATTCTACAGCTCATTATGGTCAAAGGATACCTAATATGTGTAGGTGTAATGTGTAATTTTTTCTACACTTTTTTATGTTTTTTTACTTTTTTATAATACCGTGAAGGGATAACTGTGTGACTTTTTTTTCACTTATGCATATTCATATATGCTAATACATCACAATCTGTGTCAGTTTGATACAGGCAGCAGTCAGGGCAGTGCACAGTGTGCCCTGATCGCTAGCTTGTTACACAGACAGCCCTGGGGCTACTGACACTGCAATCGTTCCCTGAGCTCTGTGAAGTACAGCTATGTCCTCAGGGCCAAAAGACGTCGCTGCAGACAAACGACCTGAAATGCCCGACGCCAAAAGATGGCAGGCGGTCTTTAAGGGGTTAAACATGTAGTCAATGGTAAATAAAGACTATTACCATATACATTCCTGTTTTGATTTTGCTTCTCTTCAGAGTTAGTAGCAGATCTTATCTCCTGCTTTTGTACACAAGTTTCCCTAGTTACCGGCCACCTCTCTCTGTTTTTGCAGGCTGCTGCAGTAGCCAGAATGGTGTTGTCACTTCCTCCCTTCTGTTTCTTATCTGAATCTGAAAGATAGAGCTTGTTAACCCTTTAAAGCTTTGTAGCTTTGTCCACTACTGTTTACAAACCTCCAGCGCTCATGTCACTGTAACAGGCTCAACTAAGAACAGCAGAGTTGATATGCTAATTACTGATGCAGACCCGCCCACAGTCTAACCAGGAAGTGTGATCCCGAAGCTGGCTGTGGCTCTGTAAAACAGCATGGTGAGACAATTCCTTTAAGGACTTAGGTTTAACTTGAAGTTGCTGGGCCCTAATGTAAAATCTGTAAGGGATCTCCCACCTACTATTTACACCTCAAAGCCTGGCTCCAACTGTTACCTCTGTACCACTTATAGCTGTTCCCCTGCTGTTTGGTGTTACTTGTTTTTGAGCCAAACAGAAGCCTATAATTTGAGAAATAATTTGGATATACAGTCATTTCTATAATCCTGCATGTACTGTAATACAAATAATCTGGTTTGGCCATAATACTTTAAAGTCTCAGCTGAACTTTCTGGCTTCTTATTCCAAGATTTGGATGGATAAAACGTGGAATCAAAGGCAAAAAATGCCACAGTCTGTGAAAATCCTCGGCAGATATCTGAGGTGTCACCTCAAATTTCTGCCGAGGAAACAACATCTGAACTACATCGGACTTTTCAGTCTGATGTTTTAACATAGTTTTATAAGTCTCCATCACCGCTTTTGAGGTCCCAGCTTTGAACCATGCTGAAGAAGGCCAGAGCAGGAGATGCTGCCTAGACTGGTGGTCACATGTATGAGGAGAGGGAGTCTACTACCCCCTGAGTAAATGTGTGATAGTATGAAGTAGGGTTCTCCATCTGGGGTACAGATAGCCATCATGAATATATGGTGGCAGTAAGGACTTTTGTGCTGTTGAGAAAGAGCAGAAAGAGAGGGCACTTATTTTTTGTAAGTCCTTCCCTGCCAAATAAGCCTATGAACAGAATGAAGAACACTGGTGAGGTTGTGCACATGAAAGGAGAGAGATTGTCCTGGTAAGGTTGTGCATGTGGGAGAAGAAGGAATCTCCCTCCCAGCCAGTGAAGACTGTGAGAAGAGCAAGGCAACTGATGGTGGACTGGTGAGCTTTGGAGTAGAGGAAGTTTCCCTGCCTAGCAGAGGATGAGGACCCCGAAGGTGACAGGTGGGGTTTCTGCCAAAAGTGTTTGTGATGGTTGGCTTATTTTGGGGGGGGGTTTTTGCCTGTTTCACTTGCTTTAAAAAGGGGTTTTGGCTTTGGAGTGGTTTTGAGGTTTTAAAAGTTTGGGATGGGAAAAAATTGTTTAGGTGGATTTAAAATGGGAATTATACCAAGGGAAGACGAGTCCCCCTTTCAAAATGAAAAAAAAAAAGGGTTTTCCCACCAAAATTTTTTTGTTTTTTGCAAAGGCTGGGGGGTGTCTTAAGAATTTTTGGCCAAATTTTTGAGGGAACCCCCTTGTTCAGCCCCTTTTTACAAGGGAAGCCAAATGTTGTTTCTTTGCCCCCAGAAATGGCGACCATTTACTCTAAAAGGCTAAACTGGAGCCTTTTGATCCCAATTTAAAGCCCCCGCAAACCCAAATTTTAACTCAAACACAAGTGAAACCCGTGTGAAAAAAGGCAAAATTTGGGAAAGGGAAGGAAAACCAAAAAAGGTCCCCCCTACTGTTTTTTTGAAAAAACAGGCCCCCCCAAAAAAAGCTTCAAAGCCAGAGAATACATCCTTGTGCAAGAATCAAAACTGGAAAACCCGAAGCGCTGATGGAAAAGTAGAAACTTTTTTAAATTGGTTTAAAAAATTATAAAGGGGGGAAAAAATTTTTTTAAAATATAAAAAAGTCTGATATTTAAAATATAAATCAACATTTTTTTCCCTTTTTCTGTACAAAATTTTTAAAACAACAAAAATTTCCCCAAACCCCCAAAATACAAAATTTTTTTCCCTTTCATGTCCCCCAAAAAAATTGGAAAAAAAAGTGATCAAAAAAAATTAAAAATGTAATTACCTAGTCCCAAATAAAAGTGCACTTTAGCCCACAAAAAATGCACCCTCACTCAAGTCTGAAGGGAAAAGTACAGATAAGTTATTGGTCGGAAAATGGCGGCAAAAATTAAAAAAAAAAGAAAAAAGTTTTTGTTTTTTATGGGGACCAAAAACATAACAAAAAAGTTTCGTGTTTGGTATTTTCCGGATTTGTATCAACCTTAAAAATAGAGAAAAATCCCAAATTTTTCCAAAGATTAAAAAAATGTAAAAACAAAAATTTTTCCGCAAAAAAATGGTGCAAGTGTGGTTTTTTTTTTTTTTTTTAAAACCCTTTTTCCCCCCTAAAATTTTTTTTTTTAAATTTTTCCCCGTAAAAACTCAAAGGTAAAAGTTTACTACACCCCTTAGAAAGTAAAATTTTTTGTCCCCGAAAATAAAAAACCCTTAAAATTGGGCTATGTAGATGGAAAAAAAAAAACAAGTTATGGGTTGAGGAATGTGAAGAAGGGGAAAAAAGGGAAAATTTACAAAATTTTTAAAAAAAAATAAAATTATTTATTAATAAACCGAGATCAAAAAGTCATGTAAATTGGGCCAAAATTGGGACCAATGAAAACACAATTTGGGCCCACAAATTTAAAAAAAATAAAAAAATAAAAAAAAAGAAGTTATGAAGAGTAGGATGGCGAACTTTAAAAAAAGTTTTAGCTTGAGTCAAAACGAATCCCATTTAAAACCCAAAGGGGGGAAATTTTCGGTTAATTTTTATTAAACCCGTACGGTGAGGAAGAAGCTGGAATTGCCCCTCCATAAAATTAAAATGGGTAGTGGAACAAATTAGTGAAGAAAATTTGCTTTAAGAATGGGAAGGGAAAAAATTTAGAGGCTTAAAAAAAATTCATTCCTTTCTTTTGGGTAAAATGAAAAGATGAGGAGGACGGGGTTGCAAGCAGGGGAAAGATATAGGAGGGGCAAACAGGGCCCACAATTTGTTTTGGGATTTCCAATTTTCGGCAACGGAAACATGGCAGTGGGGAACAAAGGAGGTTTCTGGTTTTACCACCCTTGGGGGGGGGTAAAACCAAAATTTTCTGGCAAACGAGAAACATTGAGTGGGGAAAAATGGAGGTTACGGTTCGACAAGATTTAAAACGGCATTAATATTCTTTGGGAGCGAGAATTCCAATTCAACAAGATTAGGGGAGCAATTTCCATTGTTGACAGCAAAAAACATGGCAGGGGGGAAAAAATTGGGGGTTCCGGTTCGGGCCACTTTTGGCGGGATTAAACCCTTGCTTTCCCGCCCAAACTTGTCACTGGGGGAACATCCCCCTTCCCCCCCCTTTTCACTGCCCTTTCCATTTGCCCTTTGAAAAACCTGAACAACTTTTCAAAATTTTTAACCCCGTCCCCCCATCTGTCCCCCAATTTTCTTCTTACCCACCCAATTGGTTTCCGACCCAAACACTCTCAAAAAAACGGGCCCCCAACCAAAGTCCCAACGACCCATTAACCGCAAAACCCCACGTACTAACCCTGTGGGTTTTTCCTCTTTGACCCTGTCCCTTTCCCCCTTTGACATGTCGATCACTCATCCTCATAAAAATCCTCTTCTTTCCCCCCACCTCAAGAATTTAGCCCTTTCTTGGGGTCCCTCTTTCCTCCATAAGAAATTTGGACGTTTTCTTGTGGTTTCTCACCCCCTCGCAAACCCCAAATTTCCCCCCACGCCCTTTTCCCCTGTTGGGGTCCCCCGGGGTTCCCGTCCTGGGCCCACCCAATGTACCTTTTGTACTAATGTAAAAAAACGCCCCGGAATTTAATGGCGCATATAAATAAATAAAAAATAATAATAACATGGAGGTTTTGGTTTTTGGATAAATTAGGGGGGCATTTTCCACTGTAAAAGCGGGGAGCATGGCAAGGGGGAAAATGGAGTTTTTGGTTTCCAAAACCCCAGTAGGCGGCAGTACCCCTTGCCCGGTTTGAGAACATGGGGATGGGGAACTTTGGGGGTAACCGTTCGAAACCCCCATTAAGGGCGCAGTACCATTTTTTTGGGCAAAAAAACATGCCAAAAGGGGCACAACGGGTTCCCAAAAATAGTTTCGTTTTTGGGGAAAGTAAAAGGGGGGAGGGATTTAAAAAAAAAAAAATTTTTTAAGGGGGAAAAATGAGGAGGGGTAAGAGGTGTTTGCAGTGTACAACAAAGGGGATACAAAGGGGTTTTTGTTTCAAAATAAATTCGCCATAAACTTGTAAATCTAGCTGTTGGAAACATAAAAATTTCAATTTGGGAGAAGGGCGGGCAAAGGGAATACAGGGAAAGAGATGTAAATGCAGTTTTTAAAGGGCCCAAATTTACATTTTCCGAAGATGTGCCCACATTTTTCTAGTCGTTGGGCATTTGGCCCAAACCCGGGGGAACAAAATCCTCAGAGATTTCCCCGCTTGAAACAAATTTTTAAAAATGTCAAACAAAACCGCATTGTCAGGGGAAAGACGGGGGCATGTTTTCCCGTTATCACCCCTCAGCTGTTTCAAAAAGTGGGGTTCCCAATAACCCCTGGCCCCATGCCCCAGGATAAAACGTCTTTTGGCCCTTTTCGAGTTAAAACCCCAGGCCCAAAATTCTCCCGTTTGGGCAATTTGGGGCCCAGACCAAGTCCAAAAATAACAGTGTTGAGGCCCCCAGGTAAAAATCATGGACCAAAAATCTTTAAGGCCCGGGTTTGTGTGTCTGAATGCTCCCTGGCCCCTTTCAGGCATTGGTGAGGTGGTTAAAAAAATTGAAAGGGGAAATGGTTTACCCCGTAGGGTTTCTGCCACAGTCCCTTTCCCCGCTGGGCCCACTTTCCATTCTACTGGGTGGCCCCAATTGCGACATTTTTCCACCGTGACATTAGGGAAAGTTTTTGAAGGGTTTCAAAAGAAAGTCTCGAGTTGGTCAAAGAACTTTCCCCCCAAAAACCTGTTTTTTACTTTCTACTTCTTTTTGGGGGGAAGGAAATTCTCATTTTTGTCTTGGGAAGTGAATCAAGGGGGTGGCCCCCCCTTAAAAACGCTGGGTTTATTTTTTATTGCCTTGTTTTGTGGGTTTATGTTGCGGGAATTTTTTATCCCCAAAAACCCCTCGTGTAAGATTTCTGTGGGCCCCAAGCCTCTTAAAGGGGCACTAACGGGTACCCTTTTCCCTAAACCCCTGTGTTTTGGGGCGAACCCCTTACAACCCCCAAAAATGAAAAAAAGTGGGCCACCCCCCCCCTCCCCCTTTCCCCCTCCCGTTTCATCCCCGCCTCAGGCTCTACTCCCCGTGAGCTGAAGTGGGCCTTCCTGGCCACCCACCCTCCCATAACCCCCGCCTGAAGAAGACCTAAACAAATGTGAAACGTCGAGCCTTTTACATCCCCGGTGATAAGGCTCTGGTCCCCCCTCCTCCAAAACTCCCGGGGCCTACTGCCGCCCCGAAATGCCAATGCTTGTTCCACAAAAAATATAACCACAATAGTCCAAAACCGACAAACCCCTTGTTTTACTGGGCCATTTTTTTTTGGCCCTTTAAAACTGTCAAGGTTTGGGGGCAAAAGATCCCTTTACCCGGCCCCCCTCTCCCATGGGTCAAAAAAACCCCAGGTCCCCAACAACTGCAGTCAGGCCCTGCGACATTTCAACTGCAAAATGGGAATTTCGCTTCTTTCCACAATTGCTGGAGCAAAGTGGAGGGTAGAATTTTCCAAAACATTTTCCCACCCCATTTCAGAAAAGGTTGACGGGGAGGCCCAGATGTTTCTTCAAAACTTCCGTTTATGCCGAAGCAGGTTGCGAAAGCCGGAAGTGTGAGCAAAAACCCTAGAACAAACCCCCAGAAGGGCAGTCCATACCCGGGCAAGGGGCCCTTTTGGGAAAAATTTTTACCACAAAGTTCATGAACGGGGGCCAGGCCCAAGGGGTTGTTTTAAATTTTACCATCCCCCCCCCGGGCAAACAAGGAGATTTTCCCCGTTGTTTACACCCACCTTTCTGAACCCGTTTCTTAGCACCCAGCCCCTAACGGGTTCTGAGTGCGAAAAAGCCGTCCACAAACTCTTACCTTTTTTGTTGATGGTCTCCAAGGGCAAAATTTAAATTTTAGAAAAGGCCCTGGTTTTTTCTTGGGAAAGTGATTAGTAAGCGAGGGGTGGGGATCTGGAAAAATGCACCTTTCCCCAACCCGTTTGGAAGAGTGTCGGCGAGCCCCATCCCCAAAAAACTGTCCCCCCCCACCAAACTCCCCCCCATGAAACAGCAGTGAAAATGTAACGCCCCTTTACCTGCTTACTAGTTTATGTTCTGTAGTGAGATGGGCTTTGGTGGGCCAGAAACCCCCACCCCGTGGAGATCTTTTAAACAAAAGGGCAGGCTTTGGAAAGGGGGCAAAACTTTTTTTGGCAAAGGGAAAACCTGCTCGGCAAACTGAAAATTGGGGGATGCCAGGGCCTTGCCGTGGCAGAAAACCCTCTTTGTCCCCCCAGGGAGAAAGGGGAACAATTTCCCGGCCCCCAAAACCCCGGCAAATGGGCCTTTCATTCAGACTTTTGGCTTTGGGGTGGTTTTGGGGTGAAAGCCCTTTTTTATCTCCCCCCAAAAATTTGGGACCCCAAAGGCGGGTGCCGGGCTGGCCCGTGTACGAAAGTGCTGTCAGACTGGTGGGAAAAGGGGGGGGTTTAAAACTGTGTTGCGGGGGTTTGGGAAAGGGCCGGGCAGTAAATTTGGGGCGGGGGTGGTGCTTGCTTAAAGCTGCCCCTGGGGACAGTAGAAGGGGCCTCTTGGGCCCTTTAAAGTGAAACCCCCCCCGGGGAGAAAATATAAGGTGGTTGAAAGCCCAGGAAACCCGTGTGGCCTTTTTTTTTCCAAGTACTCTTCCACAGCAATTAATGCCCTTTTTCCCTCGTGCCGTTCATGCTTTTGGTGCTTAAACTCTTTAGGGTTCTTTTCCCCCTTTCGACGCCTTGAAAGCAAAAACCTGGCATATGGGGCATTTACTTGCCGAATTCCCCAGCCCCTTTTTTCGAAAAAGGCCCAGGATCACAGGTCCCGGATTTTCGTCAGGAAAACCTAGTACCCCCGGGGTTTTCCCCGGGTGCCCCCTTTGCCACAGCCTGACGGAGTAATGTCAAGGACTTGGGGCGAAAACCCCTCCCCCCTTTCTGAGGGGAGGACCCGCAGACACTAAACCCCACCATCCTCCCCCCCCACTGGATGCGCTCACCAACTGCTGTCCCAAAGACCAAAAAGGGGAAACTGCAATGTCATCCCTCATCAAAGGTGACCCTTTTCCCTTTCCTGAAAGATACATTTCCCCAAGCCCCAAGGGTAGAAGCCAAAAGGGCCCCGCGAGGCAAATTGTTGGGCCAAATCGGATTTCTGCCGTTTGGAAAACCCCTTTCCTTTTCCTCCCCCTGAGGGCATCAGCATTGGGCATTTGGCAGAAAAAATTCATCCCCTTTTGGGCCCCTTGTTTTTTTGAAATGTCTTCTGACCCCAACCGCATTGTGTCATCAAAGAGCTCTTTAGAATATGGATTACCTGGAGCGGTCTGTATATTGGGTGACATTTGGCCTTCAGGTTGGACTGATGATGATGATGAGGAGGTAAAACCGCTGGATGCAGGGTGTATTAATCACTGAAGAACAGATTGTTGCCACTCTTCAGTACTGAGATTCACAGGGAACCGAGCAAGCAATGACAGGCCTGACGGTCCCCCGACTGACGATGTGCTCACTTGTGTGTTGTCCGGAGCACTGGAAGAAGTGCCTTGTTTCGTACCTCTAGCTCCATGTCCTACACCCCTCACTGCTCGCTTACCACCTCTAGTTCTCTCCATGTTCAAAAGCTAAATATTAAAAAGCTAAAGATTTGATAACGCTCTCTTATGTAAGACCTCTAACCTCAAAACTGGAAAAAAGGAGTTGTCATCAATCACAATAATTTAGAACAGCAACCAAACAGTATTTGAAACAGATTTCTTTCTATGGGTGATTTGATAACAATGCCTTATGCAATAGCTGTACCCCCACAACTGCTAAAATGAACTTTTGGGCACTCAGAAAAAAGATGGGACAGATGCAGCCAGCAATAGAAAACTCTCTATTACTGTCTATGATTCCCTAACCTTGCTGTACACCCCCCTAATTAATCTAAATAGCAGCTTTTCCTGTGTAAAATCGCTGAAAAATTGTGTGCCTCCATGCATGCAAGCAAGCAGCCACAGAACAGTCCATTCAGTACAGAGAGTGAAGTTGAAATGGTGTTCACATGAAAACGGAATACATAAAAGTGAAATACATAAACAGGCACTGGCTTTTCACTTATGGCCTTATGCAGACCTGTGTACACTGGTATCCACTACTATATGGTCACCGTATGGTGGTAATATACAGTCTGCAGAGCCTGTGTACAGCTGGTATCTACCACTACAGTATATGGGCCCTGTATGGTGGTAATATACCATCTTTAGAGCATATGTACACTGGTACCTACTACTATATGGTCACTGTATAGTGGTAATATATAGTCTGCCAAACTAGTGTACACTGTTAACTACTACTATATGGTCACTGTATAGTTGATTATTTTACCACAGAGCAGGGAACCCTTGTAACCTACCACTATATGGTCACTGTATGTTGTTAATATACAATTTGCAGAACCTGTGTACACTATACCACTATATGGTCACTGTATTGAGGTAATATATAGTCTGCAGAACCTGTGCATACTAGTATCTACCACTGTATGGTCATTGTATGGCCGTAGTATTGTAGTGTAATAGTTTAGATTTAGGTACAGTTTGGTGGCATCTCCTAGCTGTCCTGGATGCTAAGTAGGCTATCCAACTTCCAGGAAAGCTGAGTGATGCCAAACCCCTTAATTAGCTTTAATCCAAAGCTGTTACATGGTTGGGTGTAGTAGGCATGGCCTTTTGTGAAGGTGTGTGGCTTGGTATAAAAAATACATGGCTTATGCACACTCTGGGGAAGCACGCTGTATGTGGCACAGCTCTAAATCTCCCTGAAGGCCACTTTCAAAAGTTGGCAAGTATGGGTTAACTACACTGAACCTATTTGACCTTTGCTTCAAACTGACATGATGGACTAAATACCATACATTATAATACATAGATGGTTTGAGTCCACACAAGCGAGGGTTGCTAGTTGTAAGCTGCTCTCCACTAACAAGACACATAGACAGGGAATATCCATGTGACACAACCCTCTTAACAGAGGACAAATGTAGAGCGATAAATGGGAATACTTGCAATCCCATAGTACTATGGCTTTTCCACTAAGTGGCTGAACAAACCATGTCAAGGACACAACAGTAAATGTCTATTTTCAATCAAAAGGCTTGAATGTGTTTATCGTATTGGCTCATCTCTTTTTCTTATCTCATTCTTTAATCTTTATCTGTGTTAATTACCAGAACCCAGATGTCTAAAATGTTGTATCATTTCCTTTGCACATTTTTAACATACAGAGAAACCGGTCTTTCAGGTTTGACAAACGGGTAGTACATACAAAAAAGAAGATTAATTTCATATGCAGCAGAATTTATGTGTCATCTTTTGAACACTAGTTCTGAAAAAATGTAATTCCTAAACTATAAATTTGCATCTCCACAAGTCCTCTAATACACCTTCCCACTCCACTAGGGCACCTAAAAACTCCGGCTCATCCAAGAGTCCTTGAATGTGTCCTTAGACATGGGCAATCCATCTAAATAAATGGTCATCACTCAATCTGTAGACCTGTTTTTATTGTCAATGCATCTTTACCCTGTGAGACATTGAGTATGTACATGTAATGTATGGTTCTCTTACATTTTGCTCTGTAAAGCTGGAGGACAGAGAGACAAACACCTCACCAAAATCAGAAGTTGGTGAGATATTTGGCTTGGAATCAATGCTATACCTTAGTACAGAAGGTGATCCAATGCTCCTCTATTTTCTAAGACAATGAAAACCTAGTTCAAATTGCTGACCGATTTACACAGTTGTTATCAGCCGCTTATACAACATCGAGGTCTGTACAGAAATGTTATTCTGTTCTTAAAATTTCTTATACATAGTAGTTTCACAATTTCTTAGCAAATAGTATCACAATTGAGTTTATTGTTTTGTCTCTACAAATATCCACAGATAGAGAATTCAACATGGGTGCAGTCTTTTTTAATAATTACAGCTTTACTCTAGAAAACCCATCCTGTTCCCCACAGAAAATAAACAAGATTTCCTCATGGACTGTATCTGTTCTACCAGAGACATTGAAAAAAAAAAAAAAAAAAAAGATTTTACAATGCACATAACATAGGTTGCAAGGACCTACATATCATTTAGGCAGATAAGCTATGGGATCCTTAAAGGGATTTCCAGGATTAGGAAATTATGGCTACTTTCCTTCAAAAATAGCACCCTCTCTATCACAGGATGTGCCTGGTACTGCAGCTCAGATACATTTAAGTGAAAGGAGCTAAGCTGCAGTACCAGGCACATCCTATGACAGCAGTGGTGCACTTTTTCAGAGAAACCAACCATGTTGTTCTTATACTATATATTAAGGAAGAGGAGTTATTAAAACTTGCCCCATTTGTCTATTCTATGGTTAATGTTAATCTGCACAAGTCTCTCTCTACACTATGATACCCACATGAGCAAATAAGAGGGAACTAGTCGTATTTGTTCTGGAAGCCCCTGACTGTCCTAGTATGATGATGGCACATTGACATAAACCACCAGCATGAGGGCTTCTTATTTTTATCTTGCTATCGCCTGAAACTGTTCACATCCCATTTACATGTCTGAAAAGCTCTCATGTTGGACAGGTTGCACAAGTACGTACTACACTACTAGCACAGGGCGTAGACATATGGCTCTAGTGCCAACATTTGTTTGGTGTCTCCCCTACATAGATAAGGTCCCTAAAATATATTGGAAAAAACGAAATAAAGGTAAATATATGAAAAACATTTCTGTTGCCTGTTAGGATAAGCACTATTACATACTGTTCATTATTGAAGGGAGACTGCTGGATAATGCTATGAAACATTTTAACTCTTATTACTGTGAACACCAGAAACATCATGGGGGCTCTCACCTCTGAACTCCCTCCAACAATTAAAATGCCATATTATGTGCTTACCAACATAACGACAAGTAAACTGCTATCTAGTAAAGTGCCATAAGGTTGACATTTAAATTGTAGCCCCCATTGTAGCATTCACATGATGAATATAAACTCTAATATTCCTTCAGAGCTTTTTATGTTACCTTAGTATTGCTTTTTCTGTTACTTTCACCATTCATTTCTCTGTTACACATAGGGAAGCATTATATAAGAGACATTACATCATTTGCCATGACATACAGTAGTAGGTCAATGTACATCTACAATGGAATTAATCTATTACATAACAATATCATGATCTAGCACTTCAATCAGGAATAAGATAACCCCTGCAGTGCTGTCACCTATACATAAAGTGACATAGTTAGGACAAACCCTTTATAACACCATTGTCTGTGGAGAAGAACCAAAGTACCCAAAGGGGCCACATCAAATACACACACATCACCCTTGCTGACATCGTAGCTCTTGGCATCTTCACAGTGAACGTCATTGAAAGTCATTGATGTTCCCGGGGTTATTTGTCAAAAACATATAATAAAGTCCCAATAGCTACCACTAAACAGTAAGTAAACAGGGAAAATAGAATGGGCCAACATAAGACAAATAGAGCGTTACTGATATATCATGGGGGGTCAGTGTAGAACACTATTACACAAACTTCATAGTTACATAGTTAGTGGGTAGAAAAAAAAAAGAAATACATCCAACAGGTTCATCCTTTTATACCCACAAAATCTCAGTTAATCTAGAAGAAGACAAAAATCCTCCTGGTATAAGATGCAGAGGTTGCAGCTACATCTGGGCCCTGATGCCTGCAGGGGCCCATTGGACCATCCAACACAGAAGATAACAGTATTATAAATGGTGTATATTAGGGGAGTGATTTTGGGGCCTGAGCATAAAGTGACAATTTTGTCAATCATCATAGATAAGTTTGCCTACCGGCAATCATACATTCTACCTTAATACCTGTAACCTTGTATAGTGTGTAAAGACCAGTTTGCCTATTGGCAACTAATACCATAAATATACTATCCACTGTCCTAACAATTTGTAAAACTTAAAGGAGTTGTCTCACTACAAGCAGGGGCGTAAATACCGGGGTAGCAGGGGTAGCAGTTGCTACGGGGCCCCTGCGCTTAGGGGGGCCCCGGGGCAGCTGCTACTGCATCCGCTACCCCGGTAATGCCGCTCCTGGGCCCGCCGGCAGTGAACTTAACAGTTCACTGCGGCGGGCGGGGAGCTGTGGGGCCCGGGGTGCAACTCCCTCTGAAAGCCCGGGCCCCCCGGCCCGAGCGTTCAGAGGCAGCCCCTGCCGGTAGTAGCAAGACGGAGCGCCGATCGCTCCGCTCTGTTACTTCCCCCTGCCGGCCCTCTGTGGTCACGTGGGCGCGCGCGGTGACGTCACAGCACCGCGCCCGCCCGCGCTGAGCGCAGAGGCTGCAGGGAGAGCAGCAGAGCGGAGCGAGCGGTGCATCGGGGGAGCGTGGACCGAGGTAAGTAAGGGCTTTATTATTTTACCTACCCCATATGCCTGCCTCTAGTCCCCCATATGCCTGCCTATAGCCCCAAATCCCTGCCTATAGCCCCCCATATGCCTGCCTATAGCCCCCATATGCCTGCCTATAGCCCCCCATATGCCTGCCTATAGCCCCCATATGCCTACCTATACTCCCCATCTGGCCTGCCTATAGCCCCCATATGCCTGCCTATAGCCCCCCATATGCCTACCTTTTGCCCCCCATATGCCTGCCTATAGCCCCCATATGCCTGCCTATAGCCCCCCAAAAGCCTGCCTATAGCCCCCATATGCCTACCTATAGCCCCCATATGCCTGCCTATATCCCCATACGCCTGCCTAAAGCCCCCATATGCCTGCCTAAAGCCCCCATATGCCTGCCTATAGCCCCCCATATGCCTGCCTATAGCCCCCATATGCCTGCCTATAGCCCCCATTTTGCCGGCCTATAGCCCCCCATATGCCTGCCTATAGCCCCCCATATGCTGCCCATAGCCCCCAAAATGCCTTCCTATAGCCCCATATGCCTGCCTATAGCCCCCATATGCCTGCCTATACCCCCATATGCCTGCCTGCCTATAGCCCTCATATGCCTGCCTGCCTATACAGCCCCCTATTTTGCCTGCCTGCCTATACAGCCCCCTATATGCCTGCCTCCCTATACAGCCCCCTATATGCCTGCCTGCCTGCCTATACAGCCCCCCTATATGCCTGCCTGCCTATACAGCCCCCTATATGCCTGCCTGCCTATACAGCCCCCCTATCTGCCTGCTTGCCTGCCTATACAGCCCCCTATCTGCCTGCCTGCCTGCCTTTTACAGCCCCCTATTATGCCTGCCTGCCTATACAGCCCCCATATCCCTGCCTTGTACAGCCCCCAATATGCCTGCCTCTACACCCCTATATGCCTGCCTTTATCCCCCCACAAGCCTGCCTGTATACCCCCACATGCCTGCCGGTCTACTTATATTGGGCCCCTTTAGCTACCTAAACCATACCTATATGGCCACTATAGCCCACCTAAAACCTGTCTACCTGTATGGCTCACTATAGCTACCTAAACCCTCCCTTTGCCTATATGGGCACTCTATTGGCTACCTAAACCTTGCCTATTTGGGGGCCCCATATATCCTATCTAAGCCCTGCCTGCCTAAATGGACCCCATGTAGCCAGGGGGGCAGGTGCTGGAAAAGTCAGGATTCTAAGATATTTGTGTCTAAATCTGCAGGGACAAGTGGTCGGAGATGTCATCAAGAGGGCGGACTGGATCGGATGCAGAACAAAGAGAAAGTCAACGACTGGTCAGAGAAACGTCACCTGTGAGTCACAAATGTAACTGCACTGTAATCACTTATATGTCTGCACAAGGGTGTGTAAAACTGCTGTCTACCACTATATGGTCACTGTTGGTGGTTATATACAGTCGCAGAACCCGTGTACATGCTGTCTACCACTATAAGGTCACTGTATGGAGGTAATATACAGGGCTGCAGAGCCTGTGTACATTGGTGTCTACCATTAATATGGTCACTGTAGGGGCTTAAAATACGTCTGCAGAGCCTGTGTACACTGTTATCTAAACCCCTATATGTCACTTTTAAAGGAGGTAATATACAGTCTGCAGAGCCTTGTACACTGCTGTCTACCATTATATGGTCACGTATGGTGGTAATAACAGTCTGCAGAGCCTGTGTACAAAGCTGTCTACCACTATATGGTCACTGCATGGTGGTTATATACAGTCTGCAGAGCCTGTGTACACTGGTGTCTACCAATATATGGTCACTGTATGGTGGTTATATACAGTCTGCAGAGCCTGTGTACACTGGTGTCTACCAATATATGGTCACTGTATGGTGGTTATATACAGTCTGCAGAGCCTGTGTACACTAGTATATACCACTTTATGGTCACTATATTATTATATATTATTATTATTATTGGGCAGTATTGGTCTTTATGTACTGATCAGTAAATAGTGTAGGGTTATTATTTAGTCACTATGTGGTGGGGAATTTGTGGTCGTGTTCTGGTGGTATAATCGGTCCGTATGTAAAAGCGTTATTGGTAATGTTGGTTTTGGTATAGTGGATTTGATTGGTTGCAGTATGATGGTGATAGGTTTTTTGAGGTATTTGCCCCTTGTATTATCTACATTATCTAACAGCATGTCCTGGTACATGGTCGTGGTCAGGGAGGGGGGGGGGGGGGCCCCCATCCAAAAGTTTGCTATGGGGCCCTGGCTTCTCTAGTTACGCCCCTGACTACAAGGATTGCTTTTTATGCTAAAGATCTTGCAAAAACAAGTCACTTTGTAATATGTGTCTATTAACAGTGTCCTACCTATTCTGAGATATCCCCTCTTGTACGGGCTGCATCAGCTCTTCAGGTCGCTATAGCTACAGTCCAAAAAGAAAGTTTACAGACTCCAGGTGTTGTTGCTTTTAATGGAAAGAAATAAAGAAGTTTGATTTTATTCTACATTTGGGATTTTCCATCTCCGTGCTGTTATACTGCCTCCCCTTCTTACACGCTATAGCTACAGACCTGTTTGATCTCTCATGATAGGCTGCCAGCACTGGTTGCTATAGCTACAGACCTGGCTTCTACTGCAGCCTAGTAGAAGCCAGTAAACACACCCCTGAATTCAAAGTGAAACCAAGAAAACAGGACTGAGGTAAGATGAATCGATGTAGTGAGACAACCCCTTTAACTTTTATTTCCAAAGAATTAACTACCTAATAGAGTGCTTTAAAATAAATCGGTTACTTGTGCTATTTGTATCCTAGCTCCTGATTTTCTTATCAGTTTATATAATTCAGTGTCTGCAGTACACTATGCTAGGACATGTTTGCCACATCACATGGCATCTTAAAGGGTTAATGGGACAATAATTCCTTATTGCCCCGTTAACCCCTGAAGACACCATGTGATGTGGCAAACATGTCGAGGGGCAGTGTTGATATTTAAAAGTTAAGTTTTACAAATTGTTAGGACAGTGGATAGTATATTTATGGTATTATTTGCCAATAGGCAATGTGGTCTTTAGTTAGTACAATTACCATCTATCCATTGTGAGAGCATTTAATCTTTTTTGAGGCTTGTATAGTGTATTGCAATGAACATATCTAGCTGTTTCCTAAAACTAGCCATTCAATCATCTTTTTCATTCCTCTTAAAATTAACCTGGGGAATTCCTGACATCGATTTTAAATAATTTCCTGTGAAATAACAGTTCTGGAGCATCTTCTCTTATGTCTTCTCTTCTGGGTTGTGCTGTTCCTCTGTTATTCCTCCTAGAAATGTATTACTGAACCTGTCAGCTGAGTGTTACCAATTGGAGCGGTGGGGGAGAGAAGGAGGGCTAGAAATTATCTTAATCAAATGGTTTTATATGGAGGTGCAGTCCTTTTCAATATATCTCCTGCTGTTTCTCTGAGCTCAAGCCACCTTGCTGTGCACTATGATAGTCTTTTTAGAGGCACTATATAGACACAATGAAACACCTGTAACTGGAAGTCTGGGTCATACCCAATGTCATGCAAATGTCTTTTGATTTTTTGTGTCAATAGTGTTTGCCGCCCTAGGCTTTTCACTTGCAGTAGAGAATGGTTAACTAAGTGCCTTGCCACCAATCTGACACCACTTGTTGTCATTCCAGTTCATCATTGTTCTCCCCAACCACCTAGGCACCCAATATTGAACAGTGCCTGTGCCACAGTGATAAACCAATGTCTCTCAGTTTAGGAATTCTATCCCTTTTAGGGTATGTTCATACAACGTATTTGCAGAGTGTACTTCTTTGCGTAATTGTCCCCAAGTACTCCTTGCAAATATGGTAAAATCATAGCACTTAATGAGTGCTATGATAACCCAACCCGGTGTATTCCCAGGCGCATACCATAAAAAGAAGTGACATGTTTAGGGAAATTATCTGCTGGGGAAAACAAAAGTAATAGGAGCCCGTGCCGTAGCATTGTTGAAAGTACCCACTAGCCAGCTCGTACTTTCAGCAGCAGGCATATTACGGTGCGCACAGGTATGTACCATAATACACCGTGTGAACATACCCTTAGTTTGTGACAAAGGGGGAAATCTTGAACCTCTATGAATATGGCGACTGGTACAATTATCTCAAACTGATCTGATTTTCGAAGATTCTGTGTCCAAAAAAACGTTGCTTTCCTTCTGGTTTTTATCCCCTCCCTTCTCTGCTCCCAAACCACAGATGGAGCTCGGTGCTTGAAAATTTGATCATTTGCAGATCTTAGCCACACCTGCTACTTTTTCAATTTGCATAACCTTGCATAACCTTAGATCTTGTCCTTCTTGTCCTTCTTGGTGCAATATCAATGTTGAGGAGTGTATGTGGTTGATGGCTATAACATGGGTTTTTAATGGATCTTGAATAAAAAAAAGGTGTTTGGAAATTATGGATCTGTTTTGCTGTGGGCCAGCAGCATGATAAGCACGGACAAATTTAAAACACAAATGGTAAACACAGGGCCATTCCTAGGCTAAATTGCACTAAGGACGGGGTGAAGAAATTTCTCTCCCCCTTAACATGTTTCACCAAATTGCGACATATCGCATTACCATTAACCAATGCCTGAATATACAAAAAGCTATAACACAACGTTCTATGTATAAAACTACTAAATAGTAACCATACAATTACCAAATAACACTGCTACACAGAAACAGAATATATTACCAATAATCCAACTAAGACCAAATATCGCCACATCATGATCACATATCACCATTACCTAGTAACCGAATAATACTGCCATACCATGACCACAATACACACGTCCACATAGTGACTGAATAATACCGCCACATTATGAACACATATCACCACCATACAGTGGCTGAATAATACACTATACTGTTACTGAAAATAAGCCATTATATTATGTCCAATATTACTGCCATTGACAGTGGACCATTACAGTAGTTGTAGTATATACAAGCAGTTCTCTTACACATTTGCTCTGCACACAGATTAAGTGATTTTACAGTAAATTTACATCATAGTGACTTACAGGAGACATCTCTGATGAGTTGTTCTCTTCTCTGTTGAGTTTGTCTCTTTCCCTTTTTTTCTCAATTTGACCTAGACCACCATGATGCTTTCTCATGGCCACAACTCTTCACTGTAGAATTAACCAAACAAGCATCTTGGACTCCTCAATTTCCCAGCACTTCCCTACCCCATTGTGCCTATAACAGTAAAAGTCCCCCCAAACGGCTATGGGGCTCCCACTTGTGCACCAAGTTTTAGTCTTGTTTTGTATACCCATATAGGAGGTAATTAAAGCTCTTAATATGTAGGTATGTAGGTACAAACTAGGTAGGCATATAAGTAAGCCCCCTTTTAGGTAGGTACTCCTCAATTAGGTTGGTGTATAGCCCCCTGTTAGGTAGGTAGACTTATATGTCCCGCAATATCTAGGTATTTAGGTCACCTATTAAGTAGATAGGTAGATATGTAGCCCCCCCAATAATATAGAGCCCTACTATGTAGTTATATAGTTCCCTGTAGGTAGAAATATTGGGCCCTTGTAGGTGGGTAGGAATATAGACCCCCCAGATGGTAAGTAAGTATAGAGGCCCATCAGTAGGTATGTATATAAGCCCCTTGTAGGTAGATATATAAGCCCCCGTAGCTAGATGTACAGGCAGTGGCGTAACTACCGGGGTAGCAGGGGTAGCAGTTGCTACGGGGCCCCTGCGCTTAGGGGGGCCCCCGGGAGTAGCTGCTACTGCGTACCTACCACCCTGGTAATGCCGCCTCCTGGGACCGCTGGCAGTGAAACTTAACAGTTCACTGCGGCGGGGAGGGGGAAGCTGCGGGGCCAGCGCATACTCCCTTGAACGCCACGGGCCCCCCGGCACCCGAGACGTTCAGAGGCACGGGCGCGCTGCTCGGTAGTTAGCAGGTACGGAGACGCCGATCGCTCCACTCTGTTACTTCCCCTGCCGGCCCTCTGTGGTCACGTGGGCCGAGGCGGTGACGTCCACATCACCGCGCCACCGGCGCCTGAGCGCAGAGGGCTGCAGGAGAAGAAGCAGAGCGGCAAAAGAGCATCGGGGGGAGAGTGTGGACCGGGGTGAGTAAGATGTTTTCTTATTTTATCTACCCCATATGCCTGCCTATAGACCCACCCATCTGCCTGCCTATAGCCCCCCCATTATGCTGGCCTATAGCCCCATAACTGCTGCCTATAGCCCCTTATGCCTGCTTATACCCCCCCATATGCTGCTATACCCCACCATATGCCTGCATATACACCCCCACATATGCCTGCCTATAGCCCCATATGCATGCTATAGCACCCCATATTGCCTGCCTATAGCCCCCAATATGCCTGCCATTACCCCCATATGCCTGCTATAGCCCCCCTATGATGCCTGCTATAGCCCACCATATGCATGACCTAATAGCCCCCTTATGCCTGCCTTAGCCCCTCACTATGACCTGCCTATAGCCCCCATATGCCTGCCTATAGCCCCCATATGCCTGCCTATAGCCCCCTGCCTATTAAGCCCCCCTTTTGCCTCCTGCCTATAGCCATCCCCCATATGCCTGCCTGCCCTATACAGGCCCCCTATATGCCTGTTGCCTATACAGACCCTATATGCCTGCTTGCCTATACAGCACCTAATATGCCTGCCTGCCTGCTATACAAGCCCCCTATTGGCCTGCCTGCCTATACAGCCCCCTATTGCTGCCTGATATACAGCCCCCCTTCTGCATGCTTGCCTGCCTATACACACCCCCCTATCTGCCTGCATTGCTTGCTATACAGGCCCCCTATCTGCCTGCTGCCTATACAGCCCCTATCTGCCTGCCTGCTATAAGCCCCTATCGCATGCCTGCCTGCCTATATCAGCCACCATATGCTGCCTGATACAGCAGTCCCACATATGCCTGCCTGATACAGCCCCCATATGGCCTGCCTCTACACCCCTATATGCCTGCTGTATACCCCACTAGCCTGCCTGTATACCCCCTCAAGCCTGCCGGGTTACTTATAGGGGCCCATTTAGCATACCTATATCCCGACCTATATGGCCCCTATAGACACACTAATACCTGTCTACCTGTATGGCTCCCTATAGCTACCTACCATGCCTGCCTATATGGGCCACTCTATTGGCTACCTAAATTGCCTTTTGGCGGCCCCATTTATCTCCTATCTAAGCCCCTGACTGACTAATATGGACCCAAAATAGCCAGGGGGGCAGGTGCTGGAAAAGTCAGGATTCTAAGTATGTTGTGTCTAAATACTGACAGGAAGGACAAGTGGTCGGGAGATGTCCATCAGATGGTGGGACTCCGACCGGACTGCAGAAACAAGAGAAGTCAACGTCTGCGTCAGAGAAGAAACGTCACTGGTGACGTCACAGATTAACTGCTCGTAATCACTTATTATGTCTGCATCCAGGATGTGTACACTGCTGTCTACACACTATATGGTCACTGTATGGTGGTTATATTTACAGTCTGCAGAGCCTGTGTACTATAGTATATACCAATTTATGGTCATATAGTATTATATATTATTATTATTAGGGACTAGTATTGGTGCTTTGGTGTACTGTCAGTAATAGATGTAGGGTTATTATTCAGTAAATATGTGGTGGGTATTTGTGACGTGTTCTGGTGGTATAATCAGGGTCATTATGTAATAGCGTTATTGGTAATGTTGGTTTGGGTTAGTGGAATTTGATTGTGGTAGCAGTATGATGGGGATATGTATGGTGACGGTATTTGCCCCTATGTATATATTACATTATCTAACAGCATGTCCTGGTACATGGTCGTGCGTTCAGGGGGGGGGGGGGGGGGGGGCATCCAAAAGTTTGCTATGGGGCCTTGGCTTCTCTAGTTACGCCCCTGTGTACAGGGCTCATGTAGGTAGATATATATGCCCCTTGAAAGTATGTGTATTCCCCCTATAGGTAGGTAAATATAGCCCCACTGTATGTAGATATAGGCCCATATAGGTATGTCGATAAAAAAGAAAATAAAAAAGGTACTCACATCTCCATGTTCCCCCGCCACGTCGCTATCTCTGGCATAAGCGTCATGATGTCATTTCGCTACTGTTCCCTGGATCTCCTGGGCCAGACCCAGCATTGCAGGGGGTGTGATGAAGGCCTTGCATCCCGCCCCTTGCGACACGGATGTGTCTTATTGAGCACTGTAAATACAATCGGGAAGGCAAGGACGGTATGGAACCATTCCTGACTTCTCCCTGTAGAAGCAGCGGCACACTAAGGGCGACATGTCAAAATTGGGCTTTGACATTTTTTGGGGTGTATTTTGTGCCACAAAACTGTTGTAGTCCTATTCTATATATGTATGAACAGTCGTACACCAAAACTAGCTGCAGTTTTCACCAGGCACAACACATTTGAATGCGCCTAAAATATGCTAGCTATGCGCCTAACATATGCTATGCGCCTAAGTTGTGCACATAAGATATGCAATGCTATGCATGGTATACCACATGCCAGATTTATAACAGGTTCATACATTCGGGGGCACTATACACTCATTTAATGTACCTTAAAACTGGCGTGGCGGTACCTCTTTTCTGACATGTCTGCCCGAAAACTTTATTAATAAAAATTGGTCCTGTGCAGAGTGAGTTAATATACTGCTTAGCCCATTTTTTCGGGCGGGGTGGGTGATGCACCCCCCTTGTGAGAAAACCTGGGTAAGCACTTACACATTGCATTGCATCTTGTATGTAATTAACTTTTTTAACTTACGTTTTTACTACCAATAATTAAGCTGCAATATTATGAGTACTATAATAGTATTCAGTGTGAAAAACTGCAGGTAAATGTGGTGATGGATAATCTAGTCCAACAGAATATACAATTTTGCCATAGTATTTACTCTATATCAATAACTAGCAGCCTTCTTTGTACACAGTAATCAGACACTGAAGATGAATGCATGCTATTTCCTCCTAACACCATTAACAGTCTTCTATTACATGGTGTCTTTCAGATTGACCTTCAGGCTTACTCAGGAGAGGCACGATAGCAAGAAGCTAAAGCCTTAATGACGTATATGATTGAATATAACATATATTGTATACTACGATTAATTGAATGCTTTACTAAGCATTTTATACAAAAATACAATTATGCTTCCCAAAAATATTAGTTTTCACTACAGAATTATTTAGTTCACTAAACTGGTGCAAGGATCTTTACATATGATTTTCATATTTCAAGCAATGATTTTGACTGTATTTCATATGAATTCTAGCATAGTGCTAGATATTTCCTGTAGGAATTATATACAATTTAAAAAGTAGTTGTATGTGACTAAATCTGACTGTTTGGAGAAACAGTGCCACTCCTCTTCATGGGCTCTTTGTGGCATTACACCATAGCTGTAGTCACTTTCTAGAATACAGAAGCTATGCTTTTCTAATTTTATTGATCAACTATCTATTGATGCGGTATGATAGCTAAGGGATAGTTAAAAGGATGTTCCCATCTCAGGCATTCATGGTAAATCAATAGGATATGCTTTAAATATCTACTAGGTACAGGTCCCACCTCTTTTACCATCATCTCAAATACATGGTCCATTATAATTAATTTGCATGTGCTGCAGCTGTACCTAATGGTACTCTCCATTCATTTCAATAGATGTTCCATGTATAGCCAGGCAACCTTAGAGTATGGCCACACGCCAAGTGTAAAAGACTAGTCGGATTCTGTTTAAGAATCCGGCAGGTATTTTATCGTCTTTTGAATGGTGTGGGTGATGGTTCTGACTGCGGTTTGCGGATTTGGATTCCTCCTTAACCACTGAATAGCACAACTTACGACCGAAAACCGGGCGGATTGTGCATGTTCCGAGTTTTTTGGAACGCTAGCGGTGTGAAAATCCGCCCAGTAGAAAACCGTGCAGTGCAGTGTAGACACTGGGTGGATGTTATAGTGACGGTCTACCAGGGAGCTTGACAGTCAGTTTCAAGACAGTTTTCAAATCCAGAAACCATCTGAAAAACCGACTGAAAACCCTTGCTGTGTGTATGTACCCTTAGGGTATGTTCACATGATGGATTACAAAGATGATTCGGTGCCGACATTTTCAGTAGCAGCATCGGCATTGTAGTTGCATCCTCGTCGGAAATCCACCACCTGTAAGTGTAGAATTCTGATGAGGAAACCGCACTGACTGATGTAGACTTTCTGCCTCCTATACTTAGGGTATGTTCATACAGCTTATTTTAGGGCCCTTAATACGCGGGGAAATGCGCCCTATAATTACAGTAATCCATAGCTCTCATAGAGAACTATGGATTATGCCTCCTCTCCCCGCTCGTACAATACGATTATATTGTACGAGCGGGGAGATAAGTGACATGTCAATTATTTGTGGCGAATACGCGCCATGAGTAATGAATGTCAATAGGGCCGGCGGGCTGCCTGCCCCCCTGTGCTGCGGGAGTATGCGCATATTAGCGCGAGCTCCAGAAACACACGATGTACTGCGGTGCGTGCTGTACATGCCGCAGTATATCGTTTGAACATACTGTTAGGCCTGGTTCACACGGCTTATTGCCGGCGTAATTACGCCGGGAGGATTTTGCCCACCAATTAACGCCGACAGCCGTGCGCGGGGCGGGGGCGGCCGCAGCTCGCCGGCCCTAGACTGTAGTTATTATAAGGGCGTACACGCCGTAATTAATGTGCATGTCACTTTCTCATCACCCGTGGACCCCATTCGACCGTGCGGGGCAGGAGAGATACGGATATCTCATAGTTCTCTATGAGAACTGTGGATTACCTAGTTACTGGGACGGATTGGAGCCGTACATGCATGTTAACGGTCTACAATAGGCCCAAAACCTAAGCCGTGATTATTAGTGAACGAGGCCTTAGTGTTGTTGATGTGTAAAATGCCTCAAAGAATTTGTAGGCGTGGACAGTATGGTCCGAAAATACTTGAGTAAAATCAGTGTCATCTGAACAACAAAACTGGTCACAGCAGGAAAAGGTAAAGGACTTCAGGAAAGACTTAGACAATTACTTGAAGTACTTAGAATATTAATACTTATGTAGATGTAAAAGATTCTTTTGAATCCAGTATCATGAATACTTAGGATCATGAAATAAATATTCCGTTTAGGGCAGAATGGGTTGTGCCTTATGAGTTCCAAAATTCTGGAACGATAAATGGAAACAAGTATTACAATTACTTATACCCCTTTCTTGGTTGAGCTTGATGGACATATGCCTGTGTTTTACTAACAATGAAATTTGCATCATAACTCACTTTTTAAATCATAGTTTTCTATACTGATCTATATGTATCACTCCCATAATGCCTGTATAATGACCGCAGGTTTCATGGAGAAGCTTAGCCCCAGTCTTTTTTCCAAAGGTGTTGAAAACATAAGGAGTCCTTCCCCTAAATATAGGTACTGCTTCATTAGTAAGGCCAATACCTAGACAGTCATGCTGTCCCGGAACATGAGTAAGGGCAAACAACACCAGGGCTTCATGTGGTGGAGTAAAGCAACACCAGGAATGCCACCTTGTGTGCCATTTATGAATTATCATTTCAAGTTAAATAGATCTTAAATACGATGCTTCTGTGAAAAAGCACATCTCAATTACCATGTTTCAGATGCACACTTCTAGCTGGCTAAACATTACTTAGAGGTATTTTGGGATGGGCGCATGATTCATATTTTAGCCATCTATTGTATTTACATGATTCATATTTTAGCCATCTATTATATTTATACCACAGCAATTCTTAAGGATATGGCAGACTAAGTGGTAACCCATGTACTAAACAAACAGCATAATAAGGAATATCCTATACTAAGGTTAAAGTAAAATTCCATGAATCCCACACCAATGTGACCTGATAGGAACCAAACTATCAGTAGGTCACAGTTTCATGGAACCTTTAAAAATGGACTTGTGTTACTTGTCTTATATTGTATCTTAAAATATATAATTATGCTGTGTTTTGATTTTTATGTATTGGTCAGTAATATTGAATACCCTTAACTAATCATATTAAGGCCAAAAGGGCCTATTAACAGCACTTTTTTCTCTCACAGGTCACTTTAATATTATTTTATTATCTACCTAACTATGTAGGTTTACATATGTTTATCACCATTTGCCCTACCATATTGCACCATGATTGTCATCTCTTGCACATATGTAGAGTCCAATATACTGTATGTCTAGGTTTGCTACGTATGTATACCAATGTTGTGATTATATCACAGTGATAATACTTTACAAGTGAGCTGTTGCTTGTTTGTATTGTGAGCTTGGACACCTGTTAAATATATATGCTAGGTTTTTGCAGTTTATTTTTCATGATTTGTATATGTTGGGGTTTGGTACATGCATAGAAGTTCCATTTAGATGTTCAATACATTGTATCACATTAATATATATTTTTGTTGAAAGCTTGCGCAAACGTTTGATCTAAACACCGCTTGGATGGGAATTGGTATTTACGATATATTTTCTAAATGGCCACACCATATGGCATTAATACTCAGATCCTATTATATTGCATATTTATACATGAGTTTTTCACTTTTGTGTTATGTGTAGTTTGATTCAAACACCACTTTTATAGGAATCGGTAATTACAATATATATATTTTTTTCTTTTTTATGGCCACACCATATCGTATTAATGCGCTGATCACACTATATTGCATATTTATGATTGAGTTTTTCATTTTTGTGTTGGCATGTGCACAGTGTATACTAAGCTGTGCCAGCTAAATTAGATATCCTGCGTATGACAAATTATAGTGTATGCACAGTACTATTAGACAGGCTCTGACTGAATAGGATTAAGCAGCCAAGACAAATCTTTGTGATCATACCATACACTTTCTTATCCCTCTGTCCTTTTCCATCAACTACATATTTTGTGTGCATATGTTCTCAATTGTTATTACCGTATTTTCGGATTATAAGATGCATTTTTCCCAAAAATTTGGGGGGAGAGTAGGAGTGCGTTTTAGGGCTAGTTCACACGGCTTAAAGCCAACGTAATTGCAGGACGGATTTCGCCCGCAATTACGCCGGCTTGACGATGCAGCGGGGGGCGGGGCTGGGGCCGGGCTGCTCGCCGGGCTCATGGACACTCATTATTCACGGCGAGTTACACGCCGTAATAATGTGCATGTCTCTTTCTCCCCCATCGGCGTATTGCCGGGAGCGGGGGAGACAGAGGACGGTATCCAAGTTATCTATGAGAACTGTGGATTACCGTAATGACTGAGCCGGATTGGAGCGTACTGCACGCGCAAATACGGCGCGCAGTACGGCTGGAATCAGTCTACCCCAGAATAAGCAGTCTGTGAAGCGGCCCTTTTGTCTAAATGCACTCAGGCACAAGCACACTGCCACGGAGTCAAGTGTTAACAGCAGGGATGAGTCAAGCTCTCCATCCCATGCTGTTAAAGGCGGCTGCTCCAAACTGTAAACTCATCAGTCGTCCGGTCCGCTGTCTTGTACCACTACAATCTCTGGCTGGCAGGAGGCTGGAGAGGAGCACTCCAGTGTTCTGCCGGCCCGAGATAGTACTGTACAGCAACAGCTGTCGGCTGATCAGTACAGCTGGCAGCCACCGTTAACAGCATGATTGGAGCTGACTGAATCCCTGCTGTTAACACTTTAGATGCCACGGCAACAGCGACCGCGGCATCTAGCTAAATGAGGAACAGTGCTGCGCACGACTACTCCCTCCCTCCCTTGCCATGTATGTACACGTATTAATAATACATGTAGTAATAGGTAATAAGTGAAAATAAGTGAAAATCCTATATACAGCAGTACAGCTGTACTGCTGTATATAGGAAAAGGGATTGTGCTCCCTAGTAAATGTTAAAGTAAAAAAAGTTTTAAAAAATAAATATTAAAAGTTTAAATCACTCACTTTACCGTGTTACAAATGAAAAAATAATAAAGTTACACGTTTGTTATCGCACTTCCGTTAAAGCTCCGAATATATTATAAAATATAACATCATTTATCGCGTACACTGTAAACAATGGAAGAAAGAATAATTCCAAAATTGTGATTTTTTTGGTCATTTCATATCCACAAAAAATGGGTATTAAAAGTGATCAAAAGTCGCATCTATACCAAAATGGTGTCTTTATCCAAAGGTGCATCTTATTGGCCGGTGCATCTTATAGTCTGAAAAATATGATAATTGTATGTATATTTAAACCAGTAGTTTCCTATCTCAGTTACCCCTGATGAAGCCGCAGTGTACAGGTTGGACCTCTTTTACCTGGCACATGGGTCCCCAATATTATTGTTAGGACAACAGATAAGATGGTTTGAGCTACACTTTATTTCATGTCTCAAGGAACTTGTGTAATATGGTGATTCAATGTGGAATCTCTTTCCATTTGTGCTAAATTCATCTTTTTTGATCCATAAGCGATGATTTTTGTATACATGTACATTGTATATTATGAAGGACAATCTTTACCCATTAGGTAATATACTCACATGAGGGGTATGGTGTATATTTTTTTACTATATATATATATATATATATATATGATTATATATTTATAATTATACTATATATACTACTTTATATATAATATAAATATCTACTATATATAATATAATATATATATTATATATTTATGTGAGCCGCTAACCTTCCGCTGCCCGGAGGATCGCCGTTCTTTCTGTAGGCGGAATGGCACTCAGACACCACGTTCCAGCTTAACATTGGCTCGCCAGCTTGTTTGAGGGCACATTAACAGAAAACAACACAAAATAACCCTAGGGGACCGTCTGGCCACTAACTACACAATAGTAGGTGTCCCATCTCTAATTGGGGTCTGACCTTCTGCTCCAAGTTCTCCACCAATACGGTAAACTTTCATTTCCTCAAGCATTGCCTCAAGTCCAGGAGTAAGTAGCCTCCTCTCAGCTCTCACTTTGCATGCTCACTACCAGGAAGCAAACCACCACCCCCGATCATTGGAGTAGAGGGCCTTAAATTAGGTCTCCAGAGATGAGATGCACCAACACCTGGGCTGGAAACACAGAGACCTGGTACGTGGGTGAAAAACAAACTCCATTCTGCAGTTGTTCCGGGGAAGGTCCAGCCTTTATGCTGGACATTCGCCATGCTAATGTATCAAGTAGATGTCAGCGCCCTTATTGTTGCCTGACGCAATACCTGGCTTCCCGCACGAGACAAGGCTCTCGGTGGCACAGTTACGCCACCTAGTGCTGAACCCTGCGACTGCCTATGGTCGCTTGCCACACAATATACTCTTATATTATATATATTATAACTATATTATAGTAATATATTTAGTATATTTTTTCTATTATATATATATGCTACTAATACCTCAAAGAAAAAGTGGGTACTCCATATTGCACACCACACTATACTACATCCCCAGAAACACTACTCAGTTATAAATACATAAACAGAGTAAGACCTGCACAAAATGGTTAAAAATTGTCCTTCATTAATACCAAATATGCAACATGTTATACAAAAATAAATTTTATCTTTATGATCAAAAAAGATGAATTTAGCACAAATGGAAAGAGATTCCACAATGAATCATCATAGTACACAAGGTCCTATATATATATTGTGGCAGAGCGACCAATAGGTGGTAGTTTCTCTTTATGTGCTGCGCCACTAACTTAGGTGGAGAGGACTGCTAGAATATTTGCCTCGAGGGCCTAGTCTCGGTGGGGGAAGCCAAGTGTGTCGGTCTGCACATTAGGTTGCTGACACTCATACGTAGTATGGCTGATGTCCAGCCGTTATGGGTTGGCTTTCCAGGAACAGCTGCAGTTTGGTGGGTGGCTGTTCCACGTTCCAGTTCCAGGTTTTTTTCCAGGCCTATAAAAAGCCTGCTTCTGCAGGTGTTCTGGGGGTGTGGTCTGCTACCTGCAGTTGGAGTGGCAGTGGAGCTAGTGAGGAAGGCTCTTACCCACAGGATTGAGGCAAGTAGGTGGCTGCCATTAGGAAGCCGGACCCAGCAGTGGATGGTAAACGTGTTTGTGTCACTGGCAGTAGGCCAAGTCCACAGTTAGTGATGGACTCATTTTATGTTTAGCTAGTGGCCGGACGGCTGAGGATTTTGTTTATGTTTTTGGTTGTATGTTTACTGACCTTACCTGAAGTGGAAATAAAGCTGGCTGAAGCCGGAAAGAGAAGCCTGATGTCAGTGTGACATATATTGGAGTGCCAGCCCCACTTACCAAAAGCGGCGATCCCAGAGCTAAGCAACCCCCGGATGGTCCAAGAGGATGTCCGAAAGTGAGTAAAGCGTCGCAATATGTACAGTATATATATACAGTTAAAACCAGAAGGTTACATACACTAAATAAAAAGACACATATGCATGTTTTTCTCACTATCTGACATGAAATCAGGCTAAACCTTACCCGTTTAAAGTCAATTAGGATTACCAACATTATTTATATTTGCCAAATGCCAGAATAATGAGAGAGAGAATTTTTAAGGCATTTTATTACTTTCTGCAAAGTCAAAAGTTTTCATACACTAGGATTAACTCTCTTTTTAAAAAACAATTTGGGACAGCCCTATAAAAAAGTAAAGAAATTTGGAAGCTTCTGATAGGCTTTTTGGCAACATCTGATTTAATTAAGACACACCTGGGTATTTTTAAAAAGCACACCAGAAAAAACACTGCTTCTTTGTGTAACATCAGGGGAAAATTTCAAAAAAATTTAAACCCAAAAGAAAATCAGGAACAAAATTGTGGGACTTGAAAAAGTCTGAATCATCCTTGGGTGAAATTTTCCCCAGATACCAAAGGGGTGCCTTGTTTATCTGTAAAAACAATTATATGAAATTTTTACAAACAAGATGGGAAAAATGTCCAGCCATCATACCCCCGGGGGAGGGAAAATTTTTTCTGTGTCTCAGAGATAAATGTGCTTTGACTGACATTACATATAAACCCCAAGAAAAAAAAAAACAAAAGACCTTGTGAAGATGCTGGGGGAAAGGGCTGGTAAAGATTGTATTATTATTCCCCAGTAAAACGAATACGTATCAACTGGGCTGAAAGGCCATCTGCAAGAAGAAGCCTTTAATTTCCAAAGAAAGCAAAATAAAAGCCAAAATTAAATTTTGCAAGGGGTACACAGGAAAAAAACCTCATTTTAAGACAGGGCCTGTGGTCGGGACAAAACAAAAATTTTAACTGTTTGGGCCATAATGACCTTTGTTACCTTTGGAGGAAAAAGGGGGGAAGCTTGGAAGCCAAGAACACCTTTCCCAACTGTAAAACAGGGGGGGTGGCAGCATCATGTTTTTGGGGTTTTTTGCTGCAGGGGGGGACGGGGAAACACGTCAAAAAATAAAATTACATAAATGAGGGAAGAAGATTATGTGGCAATACTGAAGCAACACCAAACAAAAGGGCCAGTAAAAAAAAGTTTGGGGCGGAAAGGGGCCCTTCCCAAAGGGGGAAAAATGACCAAAAGCAAAACTCCCAAAACTGGCTAAAAAAAGGGGGTTTAAAGGGTTTAACCAATTGGATGTTTTTGGAGGGGCCTTCCAAAGCCCTGATCTAAATTTCCTATTAAAAATTTGGGGGAAAACTAAAAAGGGGAAGGTGCGAGCAAGGAACCTACAAACAGGCTTATTAAACCCCAAAGGAGGAAAGGGGCCAAAAGCCCCCAAACCCTTTTGTAAAAAAGGCTTTGGAAGGAAATCCAAAATGTTTGCCCCAAAGGGTCAAAACAGTTTAAGGACAAGGGTCCCAAAATTTCCCTAAAAAAATGTATGAAAACTTTCCCTTTGGGCAGAAAGTAAAAAAAAATTCCTTTAAAAAATTTCTTTTCATTATTCTGGCATTTGGAAAATATAAAAAATTTTTTGGAAAATCTAATTCCCTTTAAAAGGGGGAACATTTTTTTCTTTTTTCATGTCAGAACAGTTTTCAGAACAGTACTCTCGTTCTGTATAATGCCTAGGGAAATCATATAGCATGCTAAAATAAAACAGACATTTCATGTGTTGCCTAAAGATGTCAAACATTTATTAAAAATCCTCATAATTCATCCCAATTTACCGTTTTATCACACATTGTTTTTAAAACATAGTATTTCAGATACAGTCGCTCAAGCCACTCAGTCAATCCCAATTGACCATAGTTCCAGGAATTCTGATCCCTAAGAAGTCATTACATTTTTTTTCCACGAGGCAATAGTATCATTTTAGATTTAGCAGAAATGAATCAACCAATCACAACTACTTGTGTCAACTGCAATGAGGCTTTTAACTTTGGGGGTGCTTGACCCACCAACCCTGTAGCTTTGGTTTTGCCAAATAGAGCAAGGATACCATGAAGGAGAAAAAAGACACAATTATCTGTTTAAATTTTTAGACTCCCCTTGGGCCTGTTCACTTTTAAATTTATGATTTTTGAATATAGATTTCTTTCTTACCGTTAAAAGGGGTGTTACCGTAATACACTGAGCAGCCTCTAATGGGTTAAAAATCCCGTACACAAAACACTACCCGTATTGTTTCCTGACTTTTTAAAATATCCATAGACATAATCAAAGATCAGTCTATTATACAAGTTACATGTAACTGACACTACTAGAATCTGTATATAATCACCCCCCTTTTACTTCCCGTATGAATTTTTTTATACCCTTTTCCTGGTCAACTAATTCAAGCCCTTTAAAGAAAAAAATAAAATTGTGGATCCTTGTTTTTTAAGTCTTTTTAAGTCTGCCCTTTAAAAAATTTTTTAAAAATTTTAAATGAAAAAACACAAATTGAAAAACCCAAAAATTTTTTTAAAATTAATGTACAAAAAAGCTCCCCTAAATGGGAAAAGTACAAACCTCAATAACAGGGGAAACAGTGTATGAAAAAAACATTGGATCATTTTTTTAGTGTAATTTTAAATCAAAAAACCCTCTTAATGTAAATTAAAAACAATTTCAAACCTTTTTTAAGGGGACCTAAAATACAAAACAATCTAAAGAGGAAAAAATGGCCATAAAATATAACTTTTAATAATATACATTAAAAAAACAAAAAAAACTCTTTAATACTGAAAAAGGGACAGAAAAAATACAAAAGAAGGGGGAGGCCCGGGTTTTCCCCACTACTAGCCCCCATGCGGCCCCTTAAAAAAAAAATAGATACCCCTAGTTAAGCCAAAAAACAGAAAAAAAAAAACGCCCTGATAAAAAGCGTGCCGCCCAAACAACCTTAACCCTATAAATACTGGGCCCACTAAACCCCATGACCTTATCCCGACATGTTTTGGAAACATCCAACATCGCTTTTAGGGGAAAGGGGGAGGAAAAAATGATTGGTTTACACTTTTATGAACCTGCAAAAAAGAAATTTTTAGGGAAAAAAAAAAAAAAAAAATTAAACCCGAAAACTTTCGCTTTTAGAAAAGTTAGACTGTCAAATTTAACATTTGCTTAAATTTTCCCCCTAATAATCAGACCCCAGCTTGGGTTTGGGTCCCTAAATCCAAAATTGGGACCCGTCTCTTACCCTGTCAGGGTAAACCAGCGTTGGCTGGATCGAATACAAGATACTTCCAACTAGTAGGTTTGAGATGTGAGAAAAATTAAGAGGGAAATGTTTGAAGCATTTGCGCCAGTATATAGACACTGAAAGATGCACCAAATCTGAGAAGCCTTGATAAATTTGGCATATTTTACTCTAATGCAATTCTTATAAAGAAAGGTGTTTTTTTTGTCAGTTAATAAAATTTTTTTCTTTGGGTTTTTTCTCAAAGGGGTAATTGCGGCGCGTAAAAGTAAAACCCCCGCAATACGCCGGGGGTTTTGTAGAGTCCCCGCTATCATTTTATGCACGGGGGGAAAGGGGAAATCCATAGTTTTTCCCAAGAAGCTATGGATTACCGTAATTTTCCCCGGGAATCTCGCTGCATATAACGCATCGGAAAAACCCCGCAAATCCCTAAAAAAAACCCGTGTGAACATACCCTTAAAGGGGGATCACTGTTGGCTAAATTGTAGGTAAAACAGCAAAAAAAATGTCATTATATTAAAATTGAAAGAATTACTATTTTCAATTTTGAACAATGTCAAAAGGGGGTTTTCATGTCCCACTAGAAAAAATCGATTTTTCTTTTTTAACTGTGTTCCAAAATTTTTATGAAAAAAAAGTGTTTAGGAGTAAAAGGGAAAGAATTTTTTTTGTTTGCATTTTTAAATCATTGATGGTGATTGTGTCAGGGTCTTATTACTGAAACTTTTTGCAGAACTGTGCTAATTAGTTTGGCAGTGTGTCCAAATTTAAAGGAAAACTACTTAAGAAGGCTGCCCCAATTTATAAGCCCCTAATTTTCGCCAAAGGGAAAAAAAAAAGGATTTTTTTTGGCTGTGAAAGCAACAAATTGGGGAGGTTTAGGGTAAGCATGATACAATCAAAAAACCCAAAAACACTCACCCGTAAACATCGCACAATCAAGAATATTAGCTGTTTCCCACACACACTGTACGGCTATAAGGGAAATTGAACTTTTTTTGAACAGGCAATTTACGTCATGTTAAAAGGCAGCTGCAAAAATGCCCGTATAGCAGCAGACAAGTTTTTGAAGCTGCTGGTGCCTCCTTTTCCCCCGAACAACAAGAGCGGGGGTCCCTTAAAGGGGTTTTGCAGCTGTCTAAGCCACCCTGCCCCTCCTTACCACTGCCAAAGCAGAAAGGCTCCATGGGCCAAACAATACATAAAGATGATTTCAAAAACGTTTTGTTCCCGATGATCGTGCAACCCTCGATGGTCCCCGATAGAGGAGTGGAGGAGGGCTGGTTGAGGGGACACCTTGCAAACAGGCTACAGCCCCAAAAAGGAGGAGGTGGAGTAATGTTTTTTGGGCTGGAATCATGGGGAGAGAGATTGTCACCCCTTCAGGATCTCTGAAAGTGTAAAAAAAAACCCATAATTATGTGGAGTTTCTCAAACAGCACTCCTGCCAAGGGTTTAAGAAAAAGAACCGTGCATTCCGCAGCAAGATCATTTTCAATGCATGATAATGCACTGTCTCATGCTGCAAATAACACATCTGCATTCTGGCTGGGATAAAAGGGGACAAACTTATGGTGTGGCCCCATGCCCCCCTGACCCCCACCCCATTGAGAACCACGGAGCATCAATCAAAAGGAGTGTCTATGATGCGGGAGGCAGTTCACATTAAGCAACAGCTCTGGGAGGGTATGCTTTTCCTCTGCAAAACAATTAATAGAAACCACCCAAAAACCCTTGAAAAATTTCAATGGAAGAGAGAGTTCTGAAGCTCATTTCGAACAAGGGGTCCTATGTGCACATGTAACAGTTTCATTTCATTTTGTAATAACCTGCTAATGCTTATAATTTCACAAATGACCATTTTTTTGTTCGTTATAAAAATGAAAAGGTTGAAAACTCTGCTGTGCATAATAATTTAGAACATGCATTTTGGGGTTTTTTTTTTTAATAAAATATACTGTTATCAATGGGCAGTTTGTTCAAAAACTTTCAATTATACTTTAATATTTATGACTGGAAATTACAAGACTGCAATTCATATATGTAATTTTGGAAGATAAGAGAAAATATTATTTGCATAATAATTTGGAACGCAGTGTAAACAGAACCTTTGAGTGTCTATTTTAGTTGTATCATTATATTCATTGTTATTACTGCACACACTACTTATCAATAAGATCTCATATATAATTTGTAAATAAACCCATCAACCTGGTGGCAAGTAACTGGATGTAGTCAGATCCAAATAAGTTGTCCACTGTTTGATCTATAAGTGTTGTCATGTCAAAGCCACCAAAGGATCTTCTGGCATTCAGGTTGACCAATTCTACACTGCACATAATATGTAAATAAAGTTATATCACTGATTCTATACAACATTGTGCCTGTCAATTTGGGACTATAAAGATAAATACGTTTCAGGAGAATACAATTCTTAGTGGATCACACAAATCTACCAAAAAAATTTATGTACCTTCTGTTGTTAAAAGCTATTTAACCCCTTCCCGATATTGGACCTAATCTTACGTCCAAGTCGGGTAGGAGTTCCCGCAACTGGACGTAAACTTACGTCTTGAGGATCGTGCAAACCCTTAAATAGAGTTTGCACGATCACTGTGGGACACCAGCTGTACATTACAGCTGGTGTCCTGCAGCATTGGTCCAAGGTGAAGTTTACACCGGTGGGGGAAAATTAACCCCTTAGTTGCTGCTGTCAAATGCGACCGCGCCAACTAAGGGAAAGACAGATGGAGGGGGCTTCCTCTGTCTCCATTGGCACTGCTACAATATAATCGCAGCTGCCGATGGCTTCCGGTGACAGCACGGAAGTCCAACAAAGACTTTCGGGTTGTCTGCGACATCACTATGCCGGGCAGAGCCCTGTGGCTCGGCCAGGCATGTTCTTTGTACAGTATGTAAGCAGGGCCATATTTACCACTAGGCACCTGAGGGCAAGTGCCTAGGGCAGCATCCTGTAGGGAGCGTCACCCTGCAATAGATTTAACCAGCGCACATTCTTTTTTTTTCATTCTCTCTTTTTTATGTCCCTGCCTCCCTTCCCAGCAGGGATGCGCAGGGAGTGGCTGGAAGCAGGGAGTTCGGTGGCACATTATTACAGATGTATGGGGCAGTAAGCGCAGGTCGTGCAGCACTGCATGCCTCCTGTACAGAGCTCTTTGGACTGAGTGCTTTGAAAACCTCAGCTGGAGCTTGCGGAAGATGTTGGGTCAAAGAA